>PVIJ01004972.1:0-45980 GCA_004024925.1 Scalopus aquaticus | reverse complement strand
TTCCTTGTTTTACTGACTCAGTTTTCATCTAGATTCCTCTCTTCCGTAATAGCTGCAGCCTACTTTCACGTTACAAATGTGTATGTGTCGTAATGACCTACTTAAGCATGGCAATTTTTTTTTTTTGTGTGTGTGTGTGTGGCTGCTTTGGCTTTTGGAAAGGCAGAATAGAACTGAAAATTACAATTTGTTGGGCTTAAGACACTTTCATCATTTTATTAGATGAGCCAATGATGGTCAGCGATAAGGACATTCTCAGAGAAAGGTAAGTGAGTTAGGATACAGCAAAATCCAAAAAAATAGCTGCTTCGAGACATCCTCATCATAACAGTCTACCTTTCCAAAAGGTTACACTTTCAAGACATGGTATTGTGTGTGTGTGTGTGTGTGTGTGTGTGTGTGTGTGTGTGCGCGCGCGCGCGCGCCAAGTGAATACTTGAAACAAAACTCCTGGACCTTCAGGGATCTTGGCACAGCTGGTTCCTGCATTTGTTCTTTGTCACTCTCTCCTCTGTGAGGGGAGTGGTCCACTTCATAGACTTGTGGTGTTTGTGAGGAGCAGACAGCAGGCCCACCCTGTAGCTGGTGGGTCAGGGTCACGTTAACAGGTCACACCAGCCCCTGCCCATCTTCTCTCCCCTGACGGGGTGGGTGGGCAGGAAGGGGCCTACAAAGCCCGAGGTCCGGCTGCTCCTGTTCTCCTGGCCTCATCGGAGACCAATTTTCCTTCAGCTCTGAATTTATGTTAACTATCACTCATGAATATTCATGCGGAATTTGTGGAACTTTATTTCAAAGCAAACACAAAGGCAGTTGTCCTCTCTGGTTCCTGAGGGACTGCACACAGACAGCCTATTGCTGAAGTAGAGGGTGCGGCCTCAGTCCCTCCTGGAAGTGGCCCACTTTCCTGCTTAGACGGCCTTGCTTCTCGGGATGTGACTCTTCTGATATCATCAAGAAATTTTTTCTGAAGAAGGAAAAAAGCATCTAAAAGTATCTTTTAAAAATAGCAAACAGGCCTCCCTGGTGGTGCAGTGGTTAAGCGCTGAGCTGTGGAGCTGTCAGCAGCGGCAACGTAAATTCGACGCCTGGCCGGGGAGAATCCCACATGGCGTGGCAGACCTCTCCTGCCTCGCCCGCTGCTCCCCTCAGCAGTGTGGTTCCGTCCACTCTGTCTCTGGTGAGCCCTCTCACTGCCTGGTCCCCACTCTGTCTCTGGTGAGCCCTCTCACTGCCTCACACCTCTGGCCTGCACCCCAACTTGTATGCATAAATAAATAAATCTTTAAAAAAAATAACAAATAATGGTAAAAATGTGTGATTATATGAAATGTTTGAGATCAGGTGGTTGGGTTATATACAAATTCTATGTAACTCATGTGGGCTTGCTAATTACACCGTGCAGTCAGCTTGTTAAAACTACAAATGAAGTTAATGAAAAGATTAAGGATCTAGAATGTGATTAAAAGACCCAATGGAGAAGACCTACAGCAGGTCCCCTTAAGTGATTCCTATATATTCTTTTTTAGTGTACTTATCACCTTTATTATTGTGAACCCTCTGTGGTATTATTATCTTTTAGCAATTACTTTAATAATTTGATTTTTTATTTATATTTCACTTACCTATTTAATTTTTTCCTTAAAATTACTGTCTTACAAAATTTAAATACATTTATTTGAAAGAAAAGTTTATAGGGCCTCTCTGGTGGCTCAGGGGTTAAGTCTCAGTGCTATCAAGCTATTGTCAGCCACTGCAGCATGAGTTCGATCCCCAGCCAGGGATTTGACCCACAGGGCACAGCAGACCTCCCCTGTCTCGCCGACTGCTCCCCTCAGCAGTGTATTTCAGTAGATCTGCCTGTTCTGCTCCCCACTTTATCTCTGGTAAACCCTCTCACCACCCCACACTTCTGGCCTACACCCCAGTTCTTGTATGTGTCAATAAATAAAAAATAAATCTTTTAAAAAAAAGAGAAAAAAAGTTTATAGCATTCCCTTAAAGAAAAATAAATCAGTATTTGTTAAAGAGATAAAATATTGTCACAGATAACGAGACTGAATGGAGTAAACCACAAAGAATATTTTTAAAATCCAGGTAGAAATTATCACCAGCAGAACTGCTCTTCAATTGGGAAAGGAGAGTTCCAGACAGCTGTCACAATATGCTGACATGGCCTGAGACTTTGCTCAGGACCTAGGTCTAGTAGAATAAGAGTTCGAAAGAAAATACATTTCTTATTTTGTCATTCCATCTTCTTTATACTCCAGTCCATGGACTACCTGTCAATTCTTAGATCTTATCAAAAATGATGTTCCATTAGTGGGAAATTACTGTAGTAAAGATAAGGAGAGCTGGATATGGTCCCTTGTTTCAATGCTTTCTGGCTTTAAGACTAGACAAGGCACTATTTCTCTGGGCTTTAAGATTTTTCTCTAAATATGATGATTTAGAACATTGTCGCTACTAGGTTGCTATAAAAAACAACAGTAATAATTATAGCAATCACATAATAGCAGCACTATTATAGCAGCTTAAATAACTGTTGACACATTTTACCTGGCATGTGATTTATTTCACTAAATATTCCCAAGAACTATTCCTAGCTCTGTTGACACTGAAAAGGAAACTCAGGTTTAAAGCGGGTAAGTACTCTGCTCGGGACGAGGTAGCTGTTAAGTAAAGAGATGGGCTACAGGGTCTCCCTGGTGGTTCAGGGGTTAAGTCTTACCACTACAAAGCTATCCGCCTATCCGCAGCCACTGCAGCACAAGTTCAAAACCCCACCAGGGAGATTCCTACGTGGAGCAGCAGACCTCTCCTGCCTCGCCCGCCACTCAGTGCATTTCAGTAGATCCGCCTGTTCTGCTCCCCGCTCTGTCTCTGGTGAATCCTCTCACCACCCCACACCTTTGGCCTACACCCCAGTTCTTGTATGCATAAATAAATAAATCTTTAAAAAAAAAAGAGATGGGCTACAACTCAAATCAAAGACTTTGAGAGTCTGTACTTCATAAATAACATTCTAAAATACAGTGTAAAGGGATATGTAAACTTGACATATTTGCCCAGGCAAGACTGTGAAATCTTTGGGGTAAAGATTATACCTTACTCATTTTTGTGAATTCAGTGTTTTAGGAGGGACATTCAATCATGGCTAAGTTTAATGGAATTAAATTGACTGTGATATTGAAAATAATTACAGGGAAATGCCTATGAAAAGCAAATAAAAATCTGCAAGATGTGAAATTACTTGTATCATTTCCTTCCAGAACACAGGGTCCCGGCGTCCTGAATCAGGCAGTCACCTTCTAGGTGACCTTGGTTGTGCATCTGCCAGCCTGGGAAATGGAGGCTAATATGGGGAAACCTTCCCCTCCTTTAGGGGCAGAAGGAGGCTTGCTGAAAATGCAAAGGAGCAAAGCTCACTAGTGGCAGAGGAAACAGAAAGCTTCACCCAAGGCTGGCGTATTAGGGGTAAACATCACCCCACTGTGGAGCCAGCCGGGGGCCACGCCAAGCTCCCTGGAGGAGAAAGTCCCCCACTCGGGGCTGTCGCTTCCCTCTATGGAAACCTGCAGAATCACAGGGATAAAATCTAACAGGCAGAGGCAAGATGTCAAGTTCTTATCTTGAAAAACACCATTTTCCCAGAAAACATGTTAGCATTCTACCAAAGCGGGCCTACCTAAAAATAATCACTATTCTTTGACTCACCCTAGGATGTACATGCTTCAAATGCACCATGGAAAGGTCTCCGGGTAATGTTTCCCCCCATTTTAGGTCTATGTACAGTGGAATACTACTGAGCTATAAGAAGAGATGAAATCTTGCCACTGGCAACACATGAGTGGAGCTGGAGGGGACAATGCCACAAAATAAGACAGATGGAGAAAGACAAATACCAGATGATTTCACTCCTATGTGGAACACAGAGAAAC
The DNA here is from genome assembly GCA_004024925.1 of Scalopus aquaticus. Lineage (NCBI taxonomy): Eukaryota > Metazoa > Chordata > Mammalia > Eulipotyphla > Talpidae > Scalopus > Scalopus aquaticus. Next base: position 42,039 of record PVIJ01004972.1, on the reverse strand, counting down.
AAAACAAAGGAACAGATAAAACTAAATGAAAACAAACCCTAGAAATCTGACTACAAAACTGAGACTACCAGATGGGGAGGTTGGGGGTGAGAAATGAAGGGTGGGGAGAGGCCCAGCAGACTGTGGCGGGGGGCTATGGGTGCCTTGGTAGAGGTTGTGGTGACACATTCTGAAGAGGTGTGACCTGGACCCCTCAATCATCCACGGTGTTGTAAACCAGTGTTACCTCCAAAGAAATGTGAAACAGGAACAAAAAAGAAACTCAAAAAAATTCTGTTAGGGGCCTCCCTGGTGGTGCAATGGGTTAAGTCTCCATGGATAGTAGCACTATGGAGCTACGCAGAGCCACTGCAGCATGAGTTCGATCCCCAGCCAGGGAGACTCCCACATGGCGCAGCAGACCTCTCCTGCCTCCCCGCTGCTCCCCTCAGCAGTGTACTTCAGTACTTCAGTGTACTTCAGTCCACTTCAGCAGTGCCTGGTCTGTTCCCCACTCTATCTCTGGTGAATCCTCTCACCACCCCACACCTCTGGCCTACACCCCAGCTCTTGTATGCATAAATAAGACCCAACTTCAGTGGAAACTGGACTTGCTTTGGTTGTCAAGAGAAAATCCATGTGATCATCTCCCAACGACTCGTGACGTACAGGAAACACTTAGGTCTCTAAAATGTCTTCAGCACAGACTAATAGAGCACTCATTAATGTTGCTAAGCACCCAGAGGAATCTCTTCTTTTCTCAGTGTTAAAGCTATTTTCTGGGTATACTTGATACATTCCATTCTTGAAGCATCACTGTGTGTTATCTACCATTAAGGGAAAGGGCAAATCAGAAACTGATTACAAATCCTTAGGGAGATTTTCTTTATTTTCATTTTCTTGGGGCAACTGTAAATCTAGTTACCTGAAATTCCAAAAAAATTTTTCCCATTTTCAGATGTTAACACCAAGAAAATGTAGGTAGGCTAGCTACGCTAACTCAACAAAGAAAACCAATGAGTGTCACAACTGTATTTTTCAGGCACACCCACCTTTTATATTTATTATATCACAATGCACTGGTTTCAATATTCCTGAAAACTGATTTTGGGGGACCACATTTAGGTTTATGTGGTAACACTTAAAATTTGTCCCTATGTCAGGAATTGTCAAAATACATCATCCTAGTTATTCTGGATTTAGCAGGGAAACCTTTCTCTCATGCTCAGATTCAACAATTTCTGCCTTTTATGCACTCTCCTAGTTTGCCACATTTCTCCTTTTTAAATCATCATGATGATTATAATGAAGTGCTGTAATTAAGTGACTATCATTAAGTTCTCAGTGTTTGGATTCTGTCGAAGGCATTACCTCTAAGCGGGTAAGGACTTTCACCTTGTTCACTGCTCTGTCATGGTGTCTGACTCTTCGCAGCTGCTCAGTACGTGAATGATGATGGATGGATGAGTGGTTCTTTCCTTTCTGGAATTATATAACTAAGCCACTACTGAAGAAACCATACCATCGTATTGGTAAGGAAGAAGGATGTGGTGTGAGTGCTCTACCGACATGCTTAGGTTATGTAAGGATAATAAAGTGGAAGAGTCTATATACATTTGAATGTCATGTTATCAGTTCTATTTTAGGATGAGACCTTCATTTGAATATAGATTCAATGAGATTTTAAGGTTTTATGCTGAATTCATTCCTAAATTTTCTAGCAATCTGTCCTATCTTAAAAAAAAAAACTCCTATGTACTAGTTACTTCTCCTTCCCCTCTTCTGTCGATAATGCTCTTAGCCCACACTGCTCTCAGTACCTCCAGCGTAAAAGCAAATGACATAGGCAACACCAATTAAATATTTATGCAATGCAGCACTGAAATGGTAAATATTGGAGAAGATTTCCACTTGTCATTAGTGGGAGAGATTGCTGCATTCTGCACCAATGATAGCCTAAAACAGCACACAGCACCACGTCTCAGACACGATAGTTATTTCTGGCACGAATGGGAGTTTAGCTGACTTGAAAGATATTTTCCATTGTTGCTGTCCTTGAATATTTTTCAAGTCAGGGAGATCCCTGCATTTAAATGGCAAAATCAGTCTGTTTAAATATGGTATTTCTCATAAACGAATTCACTTTAGCTGACCTCCTCTCAAGCTAACAGAAGGAGAAATTATTTGGGAGGGGGGAGACTACCTACATATAGAAGCTCTTGAATTTGGTACTGATTTCTCTTTTATGTATGGTAATAAATATTTGGAGAAGCTGAAAACTGAGTATTTTTATGTCGTATTAATAAAAAGCAACAATGATTTATCACGCTAAAATTAACTGAGTGTGCATATAGCTTTTTCCTATGTGAGGTTCAATTTTAGAGTCACTGGTGTGATTGTGCAGCGTTGGCTATAGAAGAACTGAATTTTAAGTGACCTCTTAATTATTTGCAGGTTTCTCTCTCTATGATAAGTGAGACACAGAAAATGAATAACTGATACAAATGAATGCAATTCATACTGAAAGTCAGGACAGAGTACAAACATGTAAACAGGACAGAGAGCCAGCATTTCTGTGGATGCTAGGGGGACTCTGTGTGTGTGTGTGTGTGTGTGTGTGTGTGTGTGTGTGTGTTACGTGAAAGCAGAACTTCACTTATTTTATAAAGAGTCATACATAATAAGGAAAACTGAAACTATTTAGAATGGGCTTTTAATAGATTTTTCTCCTTTTTTGAACTCACAGACTCAGAGTATTGCAAAAGTATGCTTCGTTAGGTTACTGCTTTCCTCTTTAAGAGATAAGCTGTTTTATTCTGAACCTTCATTCAACACTGAATCAGGCTTAAATATGTCCTTAATTGCATGTATCCAAGGATAAAATAAAATATTGATACACTGACTTAAAATTTTTACTTTTGCAATTTTCAATCCTTTAAAATACAGGCAATATATATTTTTTACAATGTGATGAAATCCCACAAGTATCAAAATATTACCATCCTATCTCAGGTGAAATGCATTTTCTGAATGAATGTAATACAACTAGGAGTTAAAGAAAGAAGTCGTAGTGAAAAATGGTATGTAATTCATTGCTTGGCTGTGTTCTATGACCTAATAAAACAGCACTTTTATTACAAAGACATGTCCAAAAAGAAAAAAGAATGTCACAACAGATTTTATTTTTCCATATATATTTAAATGGTTGATTTTTCACGAAGCATAAAGGGCTGGCATATTTTTCCTCTGACCCTGAGTTGCATACATATAGCTGGTACTATAATCAATTTCAAGGTACACAGAGAGGTAAAAATGTTCATAAAATGCAAATAGACACAGAAGTAGGACAGATAACTGCTAAGGAATCATAACTGCAATGAACCTGGGTTTGACAGGTTATGTTTTGCTAGATCTAGGGAATGCTTATGTTGTTAAACAGCCTTTTTAGCAGACATATGACAACATCTATTTTAGGAATCAGTTGGTAGCAGCTGTTCAAAGGAAATAAATAACTACATATGTATTTTTTAAAGGAAAAGGAATATTGAAAATGTGAGTAGTTCTTTGGCTAGCAGCATATGTCAGGAGTTCAGAAAAATAATGCTGAGTTATTTCTTGCCATTGTGAAATGACTTAACAAACCTGTCTCTTAAGTTCAGAATTTTGTGGAAAGTAAACTATGGGATGTCTGGAGGGAAATAAGTACCGATTGTTAAAGAGTACAGGGTTTCTTTGGGAGGTGGGTGGGAATGTGCTAAAATTGATTGTTGTGATGGTTGCAAAACTGTGAATATACTAAACTTTAAATGGATGAACTATAGGGTATGTGAATTTATCTTTACAAAACAACTATTGTCCAATGAATTACTGGCTGGGAAAAACCTGGCCCAAAGGACCAAAGGTTGAAAATACATACTAGTATAAATAATATGTTTGTTTTCTTTAGTTTTTCTTAGATGTAATGAACAATAAATGTAATACAAATCCTTCACAGAAACAGAACGAAAAATAGTAAAATTCATTTGGAACCCTAAATAGCTGAAACAATCCTAAGGAGAAAAGAATAGAAGTGAAGATATCTTGCTGCAGATGCCAAACTATACTGCCAAGCTATAGTAACCAAAACAGGATGGTATAGGAATCACAACAGACACACAGAACTGAAACCCCAGAAATAAAGCCATATATACATGGACAACTAATTTATGGCAAAGGAGTCAAGAGTAAACAATGGAAAAATAAAAAACTCTCTTCAATAAATGGTGCTGGGAAAACTGGAATGCCATTTGCAAAAGAATGAAACTAGATCACTATTACAGCACATGGTAAAATCAACTGAAAATGGCTTAAATATAAACTCTGAAACTATAAAACCCACAGAAGAAAATTTAGATGGTAAATTCTGTGACATTGGCCTTTGTAATGTCTTTGTGGATTGATCTCCAACAGCAAGAGAAACAAAAGAGAATATAAACAAATGGGACTACCTCAAACCAAAAAGGTTCTGTATAGCAAAATAAACCATTATTAAAATGAAAAGGCAGTCTACTGAATGAGAGAAGATATTTACAAATCACATATCAGACATGGGGTTAATATCCAAATTATTGATGCTCATATATCTCAACAACAAAAAAACATACAACCAATTAAAAAATGGGCAGAGGATCTAAATAAACATTTCCTCAAAGACATATAGACAAGCAACAGACACATGAAAAGATGTTCTTCATCTTTTATAATTAGGGAAATGGAAAGAAAAACCACAATGAGATTTTATTTCACATTGGTTTGAATCACTATTATAAAAAAAAATCAAGAAATAACAAGTGTTGGGGAGGACATGCTAGAAAAGAAACCCTTATGCACTGCTGGTAGGAATGAAAATTGGTGCAGCTACTATAGAAAAATTAAAGACAGATCTACCATACAATCCGCCACCCATTTTTGGTTGTTTACCTGAAGAATATGAAAACACTAATTCGAAAAGATGTATGTTCACTGCAGCACAGTTTACAATGCCAAGCAATGGAAATAACTCAAGAGTTTAACCAAGAATGAGTAGATGAAGAATATATGTATACATATATATATACACACCCACATATATACATACATGTATGAACACAATGGAATACTACTCAGCCATAAAAAGATGAAATCTTCCCATTTTCAATAACATAGACAGACCTTGAGGTGATTATGCTAAGTCAGTAAGTCAGAAGGAGAAAGACAATTACCTTAAGATTCACTCATTTGTGGAATATAAAGGAAAGAAATGCAATAAAACAAACAAAACAAAAACAAACCCTCAGACCCTGGCAATAAAATCATCATTACCAGTGGCAACAAAGGCAGGGTGGAATAGTGTGGTGGTGAAAGGTGAGTAGACATTTGTTGATGGGTGTGCTATTTGATATACAGTTGCTAAGGTCAGAAACTACCTATAGAGTGTGGTAAGCTAATGTCTCAATGTAAAGACAACAGGGTGGATTAATGACTAGAGAGATGATAATGCAAGATATGATAAAGATGTTAGTGGTAGAAATAGATGGTGTTTACCATACAATTCTTTTAACTTTTATGTATATGTAATTTTTTTTCATAAAGTGTTGGTGGTAAAAAATAAAGAACATGTGCAAATATCTTTGGTGCTATTCCATGGAAAATTCACTGGCTTTTCAGACTGCCTAGCAGAATGTGCAAATTAATGCAGTGAAGTGTCCATAGTGGTATTTTTTGATGTTTGATTAGACTTTGTTGTGGTTTTAGAGGTAATATAATGATTGCAACATTCTTTTTATTTAATCATGTTTTATTTAAATCATGTTTTAAGTAGAGCTTCATAAGATTTCTGGTCACCTACCCTTTTGCACACATCAAAATGATAGGTTATGTGCTGCCCAGGAACAAGAGCAATGGCCAAGACTTCTACTCATTCCACAGAGGACAGAAGCAAAAGCAACAGAAGTCCAACTATCTCTTTTCTATTAAGTTGGTCAACAACTGCCCACCTTTATACTTTCTATTACAACAGAAGGAAGAATGAAGTCAAAGAAAATGAGAGGCTAGAAAAACTGGGCCAGGTATTTTTCTGATAGGTCTGTATGGCTAAATGATTATCATCAAACAGAACATTTATGTTTAATAGAATTTTTAAATGGGCAAAGACACAGTCACTGAAAGATGAAGGCAACAGAGCAGGATTTTAATTGGCAGTTTAGGAATCTAAAGAAAATCACAAGGTGCTTTTGCTGAAAAAAAGGTGTGATACAAATATGCTTAGACATTTGATTTTTGAAAATTGGGATAAGGAACGATAGCACATCTATTCTGTTATGTACCAGCCTCAGTTTCCCAGTTCTGCTCCCTCCTGTACCCCCTCTGGGCCTCGGGAGCTCCCATTTCTACTTTCCTAAAGGTCGTCTACACCCGTCCCGTCCATGTGGTGCCCCCAGCCCTGTGTGGCTGTTGGAGTTTAAGCGAATGAAAAATGCCACGCAAACTTCAATTCCTGCCTTGCATCAGCCACAGTGCTCAAGAGCCACCTGTGTCGGGTGGGTGCTGAGCGGGGCAGGGCAGGAACAGAACATTTCCACCCCCGAGCAGAGCATCTGACTGTGCTGCCCAGGGCCTGGCTACTCAAAGTGTGGTCTGCGGACTGGGCGGCACCCCCTGGGAGCTGTCTGGTTCTCACTTCAGACCTGCTGAATCAGAACATGCATTTTAACAAGCTCCCCAGTGATGCCTGGCTCATCTGAGCGGGCAACACACAAGCCTGGACTTCTTTTCATCAAATTACATGTTCTGGAACGCCACGAAAGCAATCTTTTGACACATAAATGTGATGCCTTTGCACGGCTCAGCTTTCATTTCTGCCATTTTGTCCCTATTTCCAGTTCTTCTCAAACCTCCTGGGAAGTGGTACAGCACCCCAGGGTCCTTTATAGTTTCCATCCAGCTTCCCCCTTCACTGGCCGGGCCTCTGTGGACAGCAAGTGCTTCCTCTCTGCAGTTTGCGTGGTCTCTCTTCAAAGTGGTCTCCCGCTAACCATTTGACACCAAACCTACAGACTCAACTCCTCATCTTTCAAGCATCATCTGCTAAATCAAGTCTTTCCCCAGGATCTTCAGTGATGATGTTCTTCCTTTTCTGTTTTTGCCCTGATGGCTCACACCCTCCGAAAGCATGGGTTTAGGAAAACTGTGTTTGCATCTAAGTTTGTATCACTGGGCTGTGAGTTTCTAGAATGAAGAGCTAATTTGTACCTGGTACATCTATTGGAGAGCCCAGAAAAATGCTGACCTAAAAATGATTATGGAAAACCATGAAAGCACCAGGAGAAAATGTAAGTGAATTAAAAAAGTTAGTGCAAATAAGGAATTTATAGGACACCTCAAAATCCAAAATTATGAAGAAAAAATCTGATGAATTTCACAATTGTTTTTGCCATATGCCATAGAGCATTTTAAAAATAATCACTTACTTAAAAAATTCTATATCGCATATGGCAAAAACAATACGGTTAACTTTGTGAACAAAGTTAATAGTAAACTGAAAAAATGTATAACCTATACAACAAATGAATCACATCCTTAATAAGCACTCAAAAAATAAAAAAGGAGAAAAGCCCTATTAGAAAAATGGGGAAATGGGTTATTTACACACATAAACAGAAATGCAAATGATCTATGAATAAAGGAAAGATGCTTAGCATTTCTAGCTGCAGATGGAAACAACAATGAGATGTATTAATCTAAGAAATTGGCAAAGGTTAAGAATATTGATAATGAGTAGTACTGCTAGTTCTACACCCAGGGTTGATATGATCATGGTTTGCAATACTTAAAACATGCCCACCCTATAGCACAGAGGATTTCATCAAAGAATTAATTTTGATCAAAAATGTGATCCATTGTGCAGGTGTGCGCACACACAATGACATACACACACACACTTATAAGCTCAAGAAAATACTCACTGCATTCTGGGAACTGGTTAATTAAAAACAGCCACTAAATAAAATTATAAACCTGTAATCATTCATGAATGATAAACAAGAAAACCTGGCAAAAGAGCGCATTTAAAAATATTTAATTCTACCTGCACATATGCAGGGAAAATACCTGAAAAGAAAACAGTATTACCTATGGGAATTAATACTAATTTTCACTTTCTTTCAGGCCTTTCTTTATGCTGAGATTCTGATAAGAATAGGAAAAAACAAAAACAAAACCTGTCCCCTTCCCTCCCTACTTTTGCAGAAGTTATTCACCTTGATGATCCAAAATGAACTTAATTTTAGAGAAGAGACATGTTAATGCTACATTCTTATAATCTCTCATCACTCTACTGGAAGGCAAAAAAGAAAGCTCTAGGACTGAAATAATTCCTCAAGCTTTTTTCTTTGGCTTCTTTTCCAAGGCTTTAACTTTCCATGGAAAGTCAATTTGAGAAGGGGCTTTCTGGGAAAAACACGACCAAAGATGGCTGCACTTTTGTTAAGCATTGCGAGGTCAATCTGATGATAACATTGCTCTCTCATTGATTCTGGGGTTTAGCACATGGATCTAGCTGGACAGGCTCAAGTCCCTTTTCTCCTGCTCTGCTGGACACTCAATAGAAAAGGACATATTTCCTGAGAGGAGTGTATTATTCCTTTTCCCAAGAGGAAAAGCAGAATCTTTAGTTCTACAAGATTTTTCATGCTGATGAACAAACAAAATCCTTACCCAGTTTTGAAAAAGACCTTACGCTCCTGTGTTAGTCATCTGAGCATCAGAAAACCAGTGAAAATTCTAAGTATACTGGTGCTGTTGACAACAACAAAAGTAGGAGATCATTCTTTGACGACACAAGTAATTTTTGCCAGGTAACACTTAGAATGCAACGCTTTAATTTCTAGCACAAAAACTACTCATAACAAATATTCAAGAAGTAAATGCTGAAATGAAGAGAGTACCTGTGTATACTAACCACAGAATGCGTACATTTCCATGTGGGGAAAAACGAAATCAAAGGGAGAAGCTTATGTGAGGAGTACTGTAGGAATAAAGTACAATACTAACTAACAATAAAAACAGGCAATTTGAAAAAAAAGGGACATTCTGAGTTTTTGCTTAGAATTCTGATATTCACTAATGAATTCCTGAAAAGCACACAAGTCTTGGAAACAACAGTGTTCTGATCTCACGCTGACTTGCCTTTGACCCTACTAGTTTGACATAACACAAGTAAAATGAAAAGGTATCAGGGCTAATATTCTATTTAACATGTTCTCTGATCAGGAAGGATGTCCAACAAGAACATATTGGCACAGAGAGTGAATTCCCGTGCTTTCTAGTGTTTGCTATCTATTTGGGATGCACCCCAGTAAAAAAAAAATCCCCTAAAATAAACATGCTTAATTTATTACCTCCTACTTATAACGGGTATATTTCAGAATGATTAAAATTCTTTAGCAGCACATTGCCAACAGATACAAATAATTTATGCAACTAACTAGGAGAGCTTCTCTTAATAGCTGGGTGTTTTCTAGCTGAAAACTAGAAATGTGTCTTTGAATACGGATTTTGGCTGTGCCGCTCCTCACTTACCTTGGGTGTTAGGAGACTGCACTGAAGAGTTTCATTAGTGTGTGATCTCAGCCAGTGACATCCCTTTGGGTACCTGGCTTGACCGTTTTTACAAAGAGGGAGTTAACTTAGGTTGAAAAATGACACAAAGGTTTCATCTTGCTTTCATCTCCGGCGGACAGTGGTGCTATGAGGTGTTGTGTGAAGCGCTGTGGTGGGATAACGAGGCTGGATGCAGGTTCGGGGGGAAAGGCTGCCGGATTCATTAGTGATGTCCGCCATTGCCATGGTCAAAGAATTGGAAGTAATCATTGGAACATGCCGCTTAGTTGCCCTCCCTGACTCAATTATCTCTCCAGTTCCTTCATGCTGTAAAATTCTATTTTTCTCCTAAAGGTTGTAACTCCATATGGTTATTTCACTTTCCAAGTCCAGCATTTACAGCCAAGGGGTATTGTTGCTAATGACAGACACTGGTTCCCTGCAAAAGCATCCTAGGATTTTAGATACAGCCCCGTATTATTCATATTCAACTGGACAATTTCACAGGGCATCACAGATCGCTTTGTAAACTTGAGCTCGCATCATTGGCTGCTGTTCTTGGTGGAGAAACCACACAGGCTGTGATTTATCTCACTGGACACCATTAGCATTTCCATGGGCTGGACCTTCCCCTACACTTAGAAGCAGATCAAAATGCGATGTGTTCATTTCTGACGTTTTAAAACGCAATTTCCAATAGCCTGAATGCCCCTTGGTGTTGTGAAATAGTTAAATAAGAGGCATATTTACAACTTCTATTAGCAGCTAACATCATCGGGGGTATTACTAGTAAATGAAAACATGATCAATACTACATCAGAAAAGATGAAAAATCCCCCCTATCTGACCGAGCAGATAATCCATTCATTGTTTTATGGGTGCATCGTTCTCTGGAGAGTGTTCCTGAGTGCAAGATGATGGTTCTGAGTGATGAATTTTGCATTTAGACAGCTGAGTTAGCTGAAAGACGTGTGACGTTACCAGGAGCAGGGAGCGCCCTGCCAGGAGACCCTTCCTGCAAGGGGCGGACTCATTGCGCTCCCGGTCTCACCAGAGCTAAGTCAAACTAGCTGCCTTCCAAGTAGACCTCATTCTTGATACAAATGCGGCTTTTCTATTTCAACAAGCTGCACATTTCTGAAAGCGCCCCACGACGCCTATTTTACCAAGCTCTGTTGCACCCAACATAACCTCACCATCGACTTCTTGATCGAATAAATAAGTAAAGAAAACCCACGGAGCCACCCTCTACCGTTTGGATTTACAGATAAAATAAATGGAAAAATCGCTTCTTACCTATAAAATAGGAGAGGAGTATTGCCAGGAGCACCGACACCCCTACAGCGCACAGCGCGGTGCATTTCCAGCTACAGTACTTGGAAGATTTCTTGAATTTAAAAGCGCTTCTTGATAGGGTGTTTCGAGGGAGTGGCCGAGTGGGCGGCGAGTAGACGGAGCCAGACGCCATGGTGTATCCTGGGGTTGCAGTGCTGAACAGCGGCGTCGTCCCTGTTCCTGTCTTGAATAGGAAATGCCTGTGGACGGAAGAGGGCCGTTATAGGGCGCTGGTTCCACACATGGCCTGTCCCTCCAGGCCCCGATGGGAGAGACAGAGCCCCCTCTGCGGGTGCTCTCCTCTCTGGGTCTCTTCAGCCACTGATCTCAGATGCTTCCAAAAAACGCTGAGAATACAGCTAAATAAGCCAAAAGGAAAAAGAAAAATATCGAATGGTCTCACTTACAACAGGAATATGGGGGACCCAAATACAAGAGTGTCAATCAGCGAGAGGGGGGAGGATTGGGGTTCAGAAAGGAGGAGAGGGGAGCACACGGGACTGTGGTGACGGTTCACGGGTGAATTGGTGGTGGGCAACCTACGGGGAATACACAGTAATGTAAAAGACAAAAATAAAAATAACAAAAAAAATGCTGAGAATAGATTTGAACCAAAAAGATAAAAAAACCTAACTCAGATAAGTGACCGATGAGAGCGGCCGATTTCTCCAGGACAGAGTCGTATTTATGAGTATAAAGGATGACGGCAGAGACCCTAGGAAGTTATTCCAGTCATACCACTTCCCGCACAGAACCATTCTGGAAAACCCCTCTATGGACAGCCTGAGGAATGTCATCTTCCCATTTTGCTTAAGAAGACGGTTCCTCCGTAGTGCCATGTGCTACAGTCATGGATACGGTGTGCATACGAGAACATGTGTGCGTGAAACACATGTATGCACGGTCACACTGGTGATTGAGCATGCAGACTGATTTTCTGGATGTCCGCAGAAACACTGGCATCCCAGCCCCTCACACCCAGAGGTTCCATCCTGCGGGACCCCAGGCAGCTGGGCAGTGTTGACGGGAGGAGAGATAGCCCGGAAGGGACATCTGCTACGGGGGAGGCAAGGAGGGAATGACAGGACACTTCCCGAAACCAGGCCTAAATAAGCCAAGGGGTCCGTGAAACAGGTTGTAGATCACATGGAGAAAGGTTTCCCTAGCAACCGAGCCACACCAGCCAGCGTGGAGAGTCTCTAAAGTCGCCTGTTCTCTACTTAGCTATTGGGTGGTGCCCAATGTAGTCTATACAGATGTGGGTTTACAATGCTGCATACCCTAAACCTGCAAGATGTTATAAACCCATGTTATTGCAAGAAAAGCTTAAAGGAGAAAACATTAAGCAGAAATTGAACCTCCTATGGTAAGCTGAGGAATTCTTTAGGAAAGAACCGATTTTAAGATTCTGCTGAAGAGTTAAAAGTTTCCAAATCAAAAAAATGAAAAGCACCACATTTTTCATGGGTTACATATTAGAGCATGCAGATAATTTATAGCATATTTGGTTTGTGTCCTAACATTGAGTATTATATTCCCCGATGACATGTCCAATGAAATCAAAAGGCTGTGCTCTCTCTTCATATTCAGGAAGTTAAATAGCCAGCAATTTTCCACATGGGACAGAACAGTCTTTATGCAAGAGGACTGTGGATGGTACACAGCTGAATATTTTTCATTCCAATGCTCACATTTTTACTTCTGCATACACATTATTTCATGGGTATATATCTGTGTGTAGTTACAGAGTCCATTTCCAGTAAAATTATTGAGTAATATGTGCAGAAATTCCAAAGTCTAACAGCCAGAGAGGAAAGAATTCTGGATAGAGGCAGCAGCCTTCCTGCCTGCCCGTGACTACGCAAGTGCTTCTCTCTTCAAGAAGCTTCTCCCTTTGCAAAGCAGCAGAGGCAACTCTCCTGTCGGGAATGCCTGCCTGTGATTATGCAGGCATCTCTCTTCTAATGAACCTGTCCCTTTTGGGGGCAGTGCTTTCTGCCCGCTTGTGTTTATGCAAGCATCCTTGACTTCCCTTCCCTTTTTATAATAAACCTGCCTACTTGAATATTAAAAAAAAACAAACAAGCAAGCAAACGAATTCTGGAGAGAAACCAGAAGGTCTGGGTTGAAGGTTCTGATCTATCATTTCCTATTAACAGGACCCGAGGAACCCTCTATTGTATGATTGGCTTTTTTTTTCATCTGTAATATGGAACTGATGATTTACTTATCTCACAGGGTTTAAACCAGTTAATGTATCTGAAAATGCTTTGCCAACTACAAAATTAGAACAGATGCAAAGGATAAGTTACTACTTCTCTAAACCCAACAAGGAACTGCATCGTGAGTCCATTCCCCCCCCCCTCCATGGAACTTCTTTATAAAGCAAATGGAAAAGTTTACAGCCAGCATCAAACAGCACGTTGGAAGTGGCATTTTTAGCACCTACTGGCTCAGTCGTGTTCAACTTGGTTGTGAAAAATGTGGGCTCTGGAACTAGGCTGACTGGGTTCAAATCCAGACTTCACCTAAAATTAGCTGGAAAATGTTAAGTTACTCAAATTTTCTGTGTCTTAGTTTTATCATCTGTAAAATGGGAATAGAAATTGTACCAATTACATAGTCTTTTTACGAAGATTAAGTGAAGTCACACATAGGAAGTGTTTACATTAATATCCCGCATGGTAAATGCTCAGTAAAAAAAGGATTCCTCTCCCTCCCCCCAATTCTCTAATCAGAACTACATTCCAAAAGATCAAAAACTGTCATCGAAGACTTTGAATCCCAATTCAAAATGTACCACTGCATAAAGTGATGTAGACAAATGAATTCGTGGCTTGCAAAGTGGATGTTGGCAACTCCATACTTGGGATTAGATGGTGACACCCCAAGGAGAGACCCCCAATATTCCAGAGTGTGGGGTGTGTGTGTGTGTGTAGACCACATTTTCTTGATTTATTCCTGTGTTCTGGGACATTTAGGTTGTTCCGTATCTTGGCTTTAGCACATAGCGCTGCAATGAACAAAGCAATACGGATTTCCTTTCAAATTAGTATTTTTGTGTTGTTTGGGGAAAATACTTTTTAAAGTGTGTTTTTTCCTCCTGAATGTTTTCCCCTTTGTGTTGCTCAGCCTCACCTCTCAACTCCAGCGGCTGCTTTTATTGCTTTGCCTCCAGGAGAGATGAGACAAGATGAGAAGTAGAACTAGTTTGAATCTCTTGCTGCTTCCCTAAAGCCCAGTCTACTGGGTGAAATGGGGTGGACTGGAGTATAGCCATAATGTATGGGGGAAATACAGTAGGAGATAAAAAAGGGCTTTCCCTCTAGGAAAATTTCTTCCTGCTGGGAGAAGGAAGAGACGCAGAGGGGAGCTGATGAGAAGAGAGGATTCGCCAGGGTCCAGTGCGAGAAGCCTGCCTTTGTAGGCAGCGTCCTGGGGAGGTGGCAAGACTCCAAAAGTCTGAGGCTGTGGCTGCAATTTCCCTGCGATGCTCAGTGTTCATAAACAGCAGAGCGCACTGCCGATGTGTCCCTGCACACGAAAACAGAACACTGGAAGAGGCACGTGTGGGTGTGGCCAAAACAGACTCCTGAGCCTCGGTTTTTGGTACAATGAAGAAACTGGGAGAAAGTAAAAATAGAGTCTGGGCAATACCCCAGAAATAGAACTTGGTAGAAAAACATTCCCTTCAGACAAAAAATCTCATTTTATTAAGGATTAGAAGAGAGAAGCAGGGGACAGAGGGCAGAAGCATCACTGTACCCTGGGTGTCCCTCCTGGCACCCTGGAGAAGAAGAGGGACAGTGTGCTAGGGTGGGGACCAGAGAGAGGGGGACCCTGTACCTTAAATCTCAGAGAGAGACCTGTGATGGTAACAGGATCGCCAAGAGAAGGGTGATGCTTGGCGAGTGTGGGAGAAGCACGTATCGCGGTCCCCTGAGATGCTGCGTCTCAGCAGGCTCTGCGAGAATCAGAATGCCTCCTACAGTTGCAAGAGTAGCACAGAAACGGTAGAATTGTGGCTGGGCCCGAAGGGCCCACACAGATAGGGAAGGCTGTGTCTGAAACGACAGGTCAAGTAATAGCCAAAGAACAGACAGCATGAAAACCCGGTGTCTTGGGGGAGAAGACTCAAACAACAAATGCCCCACTGGATTCATAGTATCATTTAAGGAGATGCAGTAAGAGGAGGTGCAAGTCAAATTCTCTGAGTAAAATTTGCAGGATTAAGCCTTCAAATAAAATAATCATAGCAATATTTAAAAAGTTAGGTTGTTTATCTAAATACTATGTTGATGGATAAGACCATCTATCGGTTATACAAATCTATTGCTTGTCTTCTCCCTGATGACCTACTCACCTCTATGTTGTCAGGATTTAGAAAGGTCCTGGCAAAGTGCTAAGCACATAGTAGCTGCTCAATAAATACTGTAAAATAAATTAAGTGGTGGCCCTCGTGCTGATAGAGAAAGGGAGTGTCAGATAAACCATGTTCCTTGGCTGAGGATCCAGAGCTAATAAATCAAACAGTAAGATGAAAATAGGTAAAAGTTGGAAATTCTAGGAGCCCACTGAAAAGCATCCCTTGAAAATGGGGGATAGTTTAATTTGAAGTGGTCTGGGGCATTTTTCAATGGCAAATGGGATTTGAACCTGAGCCCGTAGGACTCCACAGATTATAGTCCCAGCCTCAACATTTAAAGCCCATCTCCCCCATGTGCGAGACACATAACAGAGAGCTAGACACAGTCCTGCGCCATCCTCAAGCTCTATTTCAATTTCCAAAATCTCAGCTCTCTACACACAAGGTCCATCTGCTTTGGTGATCCTGGCAAAGATGTCTCTCCAGAACTAGGCTTGAACTGCTATGAAATTCTTACTTTTGTTAGAGGAAAATGCCACTTGGAGATACTGCTGAAATCAGTGATGTGAAAGTCAAAAATACACTAGTCCTCAGTCTCAGTGAGCTGAAAACTTCTTTACCTTGAACAAGTTTTAAACCTACTTAATATACACATTTGCTATCGCAAGACGAAACTGAATTTAATTGTATTTGGGCCACTGCCTTTAAACCTCAGAAGTCCCATTTCCCTGTCTTCTGTCTATGCGTCCATCCCCATAGAGAGGGCATTAGCAGTGCCCTGCAGACAGAGGTGCAAACAAACATTATAAAACACTGAAAGAGAAGCCACGTCACCAGTGCATTCTATTTAAAAAACAATGGGTCTTTAATAAGCGCTGCTGGCTTTCTGGCAGGGAGGTACAGAAACATTTTTTCTAAAGATTATTTAAGTGGATGTATTTTGACACCATTCATAACCCAACGATGTCATTTATCTGAAGGTGATTCTTTGAGGTAAAATTAGGCATCAAAACAGAGATATTAAAATACAGCTGTATAAACATTAGATATTAAGTAGAATAGTAGAAAAGGTCTATGCCAACATATTTTCTACAGAGGAGAATGTCTGGTTTCAGATTTGGTAGGAATCTGTCCATTTTTATGTTCAGATGGGGTCCCTTCTTTCCAAAGGCAACAATGCCCTTTCCACGGTGGTATATAAAACAGGCCGTCCTGGGCCTCTCTGGTGGCCTAGGGGTTGAGTCTCAGGGCTGTTGCCACTACGGCCTGAGTTCGATCCCTGGCCAGGGAGCTGACCCACATGGCGCAGCAGACCTCTCCTGTCTCCCCCCTGCTCCCCTCAGCAGTGTACTTCAGTAGATCCGCCATTTCTGCTCCCTACTCTGTCTCTGGTGAGTCCTCTCACCCCCTGCACCTCTGGCCCACACCCCAGTTTTCCATGCAAAAAAAAAAAAATTAATAATAATAATAAAAAACCATTCAGACCTGACAAGTGTGTATTGTGATTCACCAAGTCAATTTTAAATCTGCAACTTCCTGCTAACTGTTTCCGGCCCCTACAACAATACTTGGTCTCCAGAATTCCAAGATACTTAACGAACAAGCACGTAAATGAATCTGAACACCCACCCTGTGAAAAGTGCTCAGTGAGTTCCGATGAGAAAATAACTGATTTCCAAATTCTGTCTGCGGCCCCTCTACGTGTCCTGACACGCTGTCCCCACCCAGGCCTCCCAGCAGGCCCCAAGGCCTGGAGCCTACGCTTCTCCCGTCTCCAAATTTCTGCAAAATTTCCTTTCCAAAACACCTGCTTTTGACCTGTCATCCACATGAGGTTGACAGAAGAAAGGCAGAAATTGTCTTTACTTCTCAGACCATATTTGGGAGTGAAAAAGTGAGCCTGGGAAAATATTCCCCGTTGCATTCAGCAATAAAGCAGCAGCCGCCCCAGCTTCTGTCAGCGCACGCCGGGCAGGCTGTGGGTTCTGAAGTGTCTAATGGCGCTCTGCGTGAGGCCTGCCTCCAGTTCCTCGGCTGTTCGCACCCCGTTTCCACGCTGGTGATGAACTAGAGAGGCGCGCTTGAAGAGAGACTATCAGAGACTGAGATGAGGAAAATCAATTTCAAAGCCCCAAAGACAGCTGGTGCGGAAGGTCATCGAGCACTAACAGCTGCTTTGTGGCTCTGGAATCTTGAGGGGGAAGCTACTGAACAACAAGACGGGCACCGCTGAGCTGCCCAGCATCATTAACTGCGATGCCACCGAGCCCCGAAACCCCGCGTGCCGAGAATTACGCCAGATGAAGTCCAATTAATGGCGGCCCTTTTCTCTTTCACGTTGAAAGGTCTGTTTCTTTGTTGATCTGCCTTCACACCAACCTTTTCATGGCAGCTCCCACCTTCTGTTCTAGCTGGTATTTCTCACCGAGTCTGTGATGTCCCTTTTCTAGGGGTCATGTCACAAATTTAAAATTAGTAGGGCCAAAGACCGAATCGCCTCTTCTTTCTGCTGTCCCCATTCCTGGCTTTTGGTCACTGAGTGATTCTGCTTTCGTCTCTCACTTAGGGGCAATTTCCAAGGACTTGCCCATCTGCCTGCCCTCACTCGGGACTCAAGAGCTTCTTGTATTCTTTCCTTTATAGCACATTTTCTCTTTTTCTTCCTTTATTTTGGTGGAAATGGATAGTTCTTCTGATTTGTTCTACCCCAGCTTTATCTTTTGAATACATCAGGCAGAGGCAGAGAGGAGGCAAAGCACACTTCCATTTCTACTTTTCTTGATGCTCAAGTGAAACGTAAAGTCTTAAACACTGAGTGCGTCCCAGCTCCTCTGCATGCAGTCACAATTTCCACCTCCACTTATATCAAGTGATTTGTAAGTGCTTTTTATCATTTGTTTTGCTTTTTCACTTCATCTCCTACAAAGTATGTCTTGTCCCTTAGTAATTCTTCACCTTTGATTTTGTTTATCGAAGTAATAAACACAAAACTTACTCTCATCACCTAGCGGTAAAGGAATCATTTTGGGGGTAAATTGAAGTGTGACTTTTTGCATTAGATCAAACATAGTATCACTATATCGATAGACCAAAAAGATCCTAACATCAGGTCCAAATTAAATAAATTATCTAACTAAATTGTAAGCTTACAAAAGTCGCAGGAAACAAATAGGTTAATGTCAACCTTTTGGTTAGAAGATTAATATCATCATATTATCCCTCTAATATCAAGAAGACGAGTTAATAAGGTAGATGTTATAAGGACCAAAATCAAAAGCATTCTGGAGAATACGTTCTAGCATTATCAAAGTGGTTTTGAGTCATTTCATCAATGGGATATTAGAGTAGAAAATAAAGGTCAAACAGACAGTGTGTGAACACTGAATGAAATTTTAATTAGACTAACTTCATAACTGGTTATCTTCTCAGAAGGGAGTGTTTTTCCTGCAATGTTTTATACAGTGTCCAAAAACCTTTTAGAGATGGGCAAACAAAGCAAATGATTGGAAAAAAATGAGCGTAACAGTGTTCATTTTCTGTCCCTAAGGCACAGCTGGAAATATTATTCGTGACATACAGATACTTGGAAAAAATATTTCTATTGTATATTTCCTATTATACCTTACAGGGAGAAAGACAATACTGCACACGAAATGTTGGTTCTTTCTTCCACTTCTTATATTCTTTGTGGAACAAAGAGAGTAATTTACATCAAACTACCTGTGAACTGCTAATAAAATGTCTTGAGGCTCTGAATTCTGCTCATATTTCTAGGCAAATCAATAAAAATTTTACTGAGAATATAGATTGTTTCTTTCAAATTAGATGCTCTGATTTCAAAGGTGACACACCAATGGGGAGAAAGATTGGCTATTATTTGGCCAAATTTAGAACCTGTTCAGAATCCAAAGTTGTAAACTTAAGAGCTAAGGAAATTTTAAGGTATCGGTTCCTTTTCCTTCAGGCAAAATATAACTTTCTGGATTTAAGAGGCTTATTAAAGGTCTCACAAGATTTCTCAACATCAAACAACTCCTCCAAAATGACATTTTCAGATCTAAAGCAAATGAATCCCACACGTGTGGATTAAATTTACCTAGGAATATATGAAGGCTAAAATAACTACCGAGTTCAAAATAGTTTTAGTTACCCAATGATGCCGAAATAATGGAGAGTTTGCCCAGAATTCATCTTAAGATACAATACTTCTTGAAACTGTCAACAATTAAATTATTGTGCATTATTTTCCTTCCCTATTGCCCAATATTATTCATTTAATTACTTGTAGCCTATAATTGAGAGTATATTTATTAAATTCTACAGGACTCAAAACAGCTCCAAATATTAATTTGTCAGTATATATTTGAAGGAAATGATATACCTGACTGGTATATTAACTATTATCCAAGCATTTGGAAAACTTACAACCTGTGTTTCATTATCAGCGTCTTTAGAGTTTTCACTATCAAATTTTAAACTTTAAATTACAAAAACCCACTGGATTATCTGCCAAAGGTATATTTAGCAATGTGCTTAGAACTGATGAAAAGACTGAAACAGCAGTTTAGTTAAATGACGTGCTCTGGATAATGATGCCAGAAAACATAAACTTTCTGGCAGATGTTTAAACAGAAAACTACAGAAAGCAAGCCCATATAGAAAATAACCTGTTCTTATTCAAGGTTGATGCCTGTCTGTTTTCCTTATCTTTTACCAACTGAGTCCCCGTAGTATCCAGAGACATCTAGTCCAATTACTTGCAGAGCTTAAATACCTAAGTGAATAATAGCTAACAGGTAAAAAGCTAGTTGGAAAGAAATCTCCACCAGTGGCGGAAGCTGGCATTCAGAAGCTCCTGAACTAAGAGATGGCAGAGGCTGCTGTGAATTTTCAGGGGAAAGCCTGCCCATGCCAGCACCCATATCAGACTGCGAAAGTCACTCCACCCTCACCTATCCTCCTCTTCAAAATAATTCAACCACCTTGAGTATGCAGTCTCAGGTTTGGGTCAGGCCTTGCGAACTCGAGTAATCGAATTCATGAGTAGGAGCAAAATGGTATTTGGGAGAATATTTCATACATTCACGCGGTAGTTCTCAAACCTTAGATGGCATCAGAATCTTCTGGAAGACTTGATAACACAGAAGGCTTGGGATGGAACCCCAGTAGCTGATGTTGCTGGTCCAGGGGCCACACCTTGAGAACCCACACAGTGATGCGGCTATCAGCATACTGCCTTCTTAGCTTCAATTTAATGTCAAAACTCCCATCAAGATTAAATAACATATCAGAAAGTCAATTCAGAAGATTCAAAGGATGGTGCAGTATGGACCTGAACTTGGAGTGGTGCCTTAATGGAGCAAGTGCTGATTCTCAAGGATGCACACCTGAAGCTTACAGAGTATCAGGCAATGCTATTTCAATTAAAATACATTAAAATTTAGAAATTCCTGCAGAAAAAACCACTGCTGATAGGTCATTCAAGTAGTCCTTTTAGAAAAATGGAATTTAGAAAACAAAGGCTCCATCCCTCTAAGCTGAAGATCAAAATGACAAACTTTTTTCATTGTACTGTCTTATGTCATCGCCTACGTTTTCACTTTCAACATTCTCCTTCATTGTTCAATTCACCTATTTGTTAAGAAATCCTTTCCCTCAACCTTTGTAATCATGTAGTTACATAACTTTTGGGTTCTTCTTTGTTAGAGATATTTCCATACTTACTATAAAGCATTTATCAACCCACCAGCTTATTCCAAACTTTTCTTCTTTTAGGGGGTTCTCCTTTCTTTTCTCATTGAACTTAATACTTGGATTTATGAGGCATGTAGAAGTCTAGATGAGAATTCACCTTGGGTATTTATAACTTCCCAAAAGGTTTAATGATGTTCTTGGTACAGACAATGCTATTTCTCTAAGTTTAACTTTCCTGGCAGGAATAGTTTTTATAGATTTCTTTTCCCTCTAAAAACTTTGCTTCAATTGATTACCTGTATTAAAACCTATACAGCAAAGAAAGAGATCCTTTTAATCATTCTCTTTGTCCATTAGCAGAGACTTTTGTAAATTCAACTCTAAATTTTTTTTTTAAAGATTTATTTATACATACAAGCTGGGGTACAGGCCAGAGGCGTGGGGCGGCAAGAGGGTTCACCAAAGACAGAGAGGGGAGCACAACAGGCAGATCAGAAATACACTGCTGAGGGGAGCAGCGGGCGAGGCAGGAGAGGTCTGCCGCACCATGTGGGATTCTCCCTGGCTGGGTGTCGAACTCGAATCGTGCGCTGCCAACAGCTCCACAGCGCAGCACTCAACTGCTGCGCCACCAGGGAGGCCCTCAACTCTAAATATTTTAACGGCACTACACACACATGCACACACACACACACAGACACAGAGACATGCAACACTCTTACCCCTTTTTTCACCTCTGCTATTTTGAGAAGGAAAGGAAATAAAAATATTTTCCCGCACAGCATGCTTCTCCCTAACTTTTCTCCTCCTTTGAAGCTGAGGACAAAGTAGTAGCAATCAAGGTGATGTTCTGGCCATGTGGAGGGACAGTCCTAGCCGCCAAAGGTTGGAGCAGGGCTAGCTTCTGATCTACAAAACAACGTGATGAAAAAAATTTCTTATGGAGCTTCAGAGGGGGCAGAATTCCAGCATAATTGGGGGGAAAAATCGCACACCGAATCCTCATTATTACAGCTAAAGAAAAGATTTTTCTTTCATCCTTTAGATATTATTTTAAAACATGTTTTCAAGGGTAGGAGCAGGAGAACCTAGATGTGTATTAACTGGTGTGGGGAAAGCAAAAAGTATTTGGAGGACTAGTTTTTAATTACCTTCTTCCATAATCACTTTGGTAACAGCAGTTCCTCACAAAAGCTGTAACTAAGAAGAAAACTTAGCAGACAGGATTTTAAATCTGAAATAGCTTGTCTCAAGGATTGAGGAAAAGGTGAAACAGTTAAGAAATAACAAAAGTTACTGATACTAAAATGCTACTTAACACTTCAGTAATTTTTCTTTTCATTTTGATAATTTAAAATCTCGAATTCTAAATTGGATGAGTCTTGAAAAGGGATATGTAATATGTGTGCGTGTGTGTGCACATGTGTGCAAATTTCATAAGCACTGGCCAGGACTTGTTCAAAATAGATTATTTTGCTTCCAATACAAAGATGTGATTACTATATCTCTGACAGTGTTTTGTAGAAATTAACATACTATGTATGCATCCCCAAATTATAAAAGGTAAAATTTTTTGACTCCTAATTAAAATGCTTCTTCGATTATTATCTTTAAATTAACTGTGGTATGCATTTTAAAGAAAAATATTTTAAATAAGACAAGTAGATATCCCCCAAGTGAATAATCAACCTTCGAGCGTAAATTATATATTTTGAGATGCAAACAAAAGAACAAATATGTAATGATCTGACTGTGACACAGTGAGTTAGTGAGACTGATAAACTGCTTCTTCATGCTGATAGCATGTTGTGGGCTCAAATCTATTACACTTTTGAATTGATGTGCTATTATCTTCGGACAACTTTCACACCAGGAGGTGATCCTAGCAAGAAAAATGTCTTAAATGAAAAGCTTATAAACAAGATACATTTCACTGCTGCTACCTGAATTAATAGGTATTAGTGTCTGTACAAGAAGTGGTTTGAGACAAAAACTGTTCTTAATATTTCACCAAAAAAATGGCAAGATGAATGTATTAATTATTATAATTTTAGCAACTGACTGTATCAATTTGTAATTATTCTAACTTTGCAAACATGTTCACGGTAAGCACAGCATATTGTGTTAATTGATCTCTGAAAATTGAGAGGCAAAATATTACGGTGTTAAGGTGATTCATAGGAAATAAATTTTAGGAAATTCTTTGCCATTTTTCACATTTACCTTGTAGTCTTAGTAAGGAAAGAACCGATACAATAAAAAAAATGTAGGGATAACCAGAGCTATATTAGGTATATAGGACTACATTAGGAAGCAAACTATTTTCTGTAGTCAAACACCATCCTACGGTAAGAACTGAACAGCATGGTTAAATATGCCAGGATTTTTAGCCATTATCAAGAAGGCTAAAACAGCTTAATGTATTTGTTTCACATCTTAGTTATTTTAATGATCTCGCCATGACATCAAATGCACCAGCCTCTATCAGACACTTTCTTACATGCTTTAAGGTACCAATTACACCATTGTTGGCAGTTATTACCTACTAAATATATTAACATTAAAATCGAAATGGAAAAGAACATCTTAAAAATTCCTAGGTGCTATTTGAACAAGGCTTACTCTATTTAATTATCAATTCACTTAATTATTGATGGCCTAAAACCGTTCAGCAAAGTTCTTTCCATAAATTTGAGAAGGAAGTGAGATCCAGATAAAAAGAAGAATTTCAGGTGTAGATTTAAATTTATGAAAAGTAAAAGAATTTCAGGATCCTAAGTGATGTTGAAGACTCCCAGTCAATTAGACACGTGGGCAGGAAGCTTTTAACAAAAAATGCAAAACAACCAAAGAGTGGAAAATAGTTTCAATAAAGCTATCGAGCACCTATTTATGTGCACGAAGAAAAGATTCTCTGATTTAAGTTTTAGAAAATCCTCACTCCGTGTGTGTGTGTGTGTGTGTGTGTGTGTGTGTGAGAGAGAGAGAGATAAAATACACTTTTTTTCAGATGAGGA
This sequence comes from Scalopus aquaticus, assembly GCA_004024925.1. Classification (NCBI taxonomy): domain Eukaryota; kingdom Metazoa; phylum Chordata; class Mammalia; order Eulipotyphla; family Talpidae; genus Scalopus; species Scalopus aquaticus. The sequence goes on along the minus strand of PVIJ01004972.1, from coordinate 18,030 downwards.
AATTGAGACTAAAGCTCACGCTCTTAAACAGCTACATACTATAGTGGTGATCTCTATAGGAGGCGTGCATCTTAACTCACACACAAAGCAAGCTTCTATTTGCATTTATCTGTTACCTAAAAATAGGAATATTATGTTTTATAATATTTCACACACTGCTGATGGTGGACCTGACCCCCTGTCCTTCTGGGGGAGAGTTAGCAATGGTATGTGTCTCCTAAGAAGGGCGAGGGAAGGCTGAGTCCTACCACGTACAGGGACTGAGAGTGTGGCCTCGCCTTTTCCATAGCTTGTGGATGAATCACCCAATACAAGATTCTTCACAATACGCTGGGATGAATTGTGGAGTGATTCTGAAAACCTTTTGCAACCACATAAAGTTCAGCTAGTTTTCTGATCGCCAAGTACCCCAAAGAGATATAAACCTTAAACATGAGTTAAACAAAGAAAAAGGAAAAGGGTCTTATTTGCTGAACTTCTCAGAGATGACAAGCAGTTGTTGGCAGTAGGATATCACAAGTATGTATTTGAGAAAATGATGGACTAGTCCTTCAAGGTAAAGACAGTATTCAAGAAAGAGTAAGAAAACACTTTTTTTTCTAAAGAAAGTCTTAATCTAGAGGGAATATTTTTAAAACTTACATTTGGAAGTATTCCCATTAATATATAATTTTGTTGTCAAGAACTGTGATTGTCATCTATAACAATTTTCTATTTTTTAAACTGCTTAAAAGTCTGCAACATGGCATTTTTTGCAGGTTTGTCCTTGTCTATTTAAAATGTAAAAATGCAACAACTTTTAATGAGTTTGCTTATATGTCACGGAATTAGACAAATTTCACAGTATGATCTCACTAGTACGTGGAATCCAAAACAGCTATATTTCTGAACTCAGAGAGTTGAATGGAGGTTGCCAGGGGCTGGGATTGAAGGAATGGGGAGATGGTAGTCAAGGACACCTTTCAATTGTAAGACGAATTAATTCTGGGGATTTAAAAGTCTAGCGATTATAGTTAATACTGACGGTATACTTGAAAGTTGGGGAGGGAGTAAGTGATCTCACCCCCACACACTTCGAAGGTAACATAAAGTGAGAATGTGTTAATTAACTCCATATAATTATTTCACATTGTGTGTGTGTTACATCACCATATTGTACCCCTTAAAAAAATCACATTGTATAACCTAGCTATATGCAATTTTCATTTGTCAGAAGGAAGTTCATATAATGGTTAGATGGGATTGAAAACTGTTTATGGCAGGATTAATATTTGATATGTAATCAATTGTATAGATTTACATGTAATAATTTATGAAATGAACAAAATAAATGTATTAAAAATATTGTTTGGTTCATTTTATCTTTTCAAGTTTTAGTTTTATACATGGATGATAACATGGCTACCTCTGTATAATTTATAATTTAATAAATATAGTCACCCCCTGGGGTGCCTGTGGGATTGGTTGCCAGGACTTCAAAGGATATAACATCTTCAGATGTGCAAGTTCCATACATAAAATAGTGTAGTATGGGCATGAAAACTACACATCCTTTCGATCCTCTCTAGATTACTTACAATGATTTCTACATTGTTTAGGATACCTAGTACAATGCAAATGTTAAATGAATAGTTGGTATGTAACAGAGGTAACTCTGACCCCAGGGACCTCTCAGTCTGCAAGCTAACAGATAGACGGTACTGATTAGGGATTAATAAGAAAAAAAGTCTGTACTTCTTCAGTACAGACTCAACCATGGGCGGCGGTAAGTACATAGAATGTATTTTCCTTCCTCAATAGGTTGAATCTGGGGATACAAATCTTGCAAATACGAGTGTTCTCTTTTTCATTCTGATATAATTTTAAAAAAGTTGGAGACCATAACAAGAAGAAAGATAATGAATTTAGAATTTGGGACCCCAAAACTAGCTGAGTATTGCCACTTGCTAGTCTTGTGACCGCAGGCAAATTAAAAAATCTCAATAGGTCTTAAAAAGAAGATAGGATTACACAATCTCTAAGGTTAATTCTAATTTTAAAACTTGTTCTAGAATATAGTCTTATCTTTCTGAAAAGCAGTAAAACTCCAGAACCTCTGTAACAAACTTGCATTTTTCATACTGGCACAGTATGATATGCTAATAATTATCTGCTGAATGAATGCATTCAGGCTTTATTTCATGAACTGTCCCACTGCCACCACTATCCCAGATAATTTCCTCCCCATATTATCACTGTTACTTTTTTCTAAAACAAGTCTCGTCTTTGAAAGTTTATTTCATGATTTATCTCCTCTAGGGAGTCACCACAGTTAAATTGAGGAAGTACTGATGGTCTTACAATCAAAAGATACCCATCTTGGAAGCTGAAACATCTATCTGATTGTTCACAAAAAATAATCAACATGGTATTCTTGGGAGTTGTCATTTAACTTTGGAAACACTAAATCAAGTATTTTTCTTTTCGATGGATGACTTAAGAAAGGAATAAAGAAAAGCAAAGAACTGAAGTGCCACGCACTTTACAGATGGCACCTCAAGGAATCCCTATTAAATCTCTGCAAAACGGTATCAAACCTATTTATGAAAAAGTCAAGTTAAAATATACATGCCATCTGCCCACGACTGGACAGCTGTATAGCTAGTAGCACACTGAGATTTTAACCCAGATCTGTCTGTTCCTAAGGCAGAGCTTTTTCCAGTATGCCAAGAGCAAAACGAAGCGATATTCTATTAGTCCGGGATGTAATTGAACAGGAGGACAGCTGGTAGAAGTATTTTAAGTAGTTCAGAATATGAGGTGAGATGCTACAAAATCACAAGGGGTCAGAGCGGAATCAGAGGGGTTATCAATACAATTTATTAGGCTTAGTTGGTTAATTGCATGTCCAAGAATTTAATCTTACGGGCTAAGAAAAAGAATTCTAAGAACAGGATAATAGAAAACAGACTTCACCTCCGGTTTGAACTGAACAAAGACAGACATAAAACTGGCCAAAGTACGTCAGGAAAAAGGAAGAAATGCAGGAAGAGATAAGCATTTATCTTTGACAGGGGTTGTATTAATTGCTGATGAAACCAGAGGATCATTTTGAGGGGAAAAACACACAGTTTTAAAATGGGACAAAAATTAATTCTAATAAAAGAGAAAATCACTATTACAGAAAATATAACAGTGATTCTTAGTAGAGGTAAAACACATCACACATGCACACACGTACACACACACACATCAAGTGCTGAGGACTGAAACATTTTCAGACAATATGACTGGAGAGAAAAAGATCTGAAAAAAAAAGAAAACTCACAAAACCGCTAGCGAGGAAGAGGAAGAGGAAGAGGAAGAGCAGGGTCTCAACAGGAACAGGTCAAATTCAGACTCAAGTCGTGCTGATGTGGCCAGCACTGGCGATGTCCGGAGTGATGCAGAGGTGACCTTTCACTTTGTGTTGAGAGAAGTGACCAGAGGTGTTAGAAGTAATTAAGAATTCATTTCCCTGGGGAAATTAAGGTGATCCTATGAGAACACCTCACACAGATTGTCAGTTACCCCAAACCCAACGTTATAAGAATGCATTGTATTTGCAATTTGCTGGAATTATGCTTTAAAAAACATTCAAGGCCTGTGGCAGATGATGAATTCATACTTTCTTGGTGTCTTAATTGCTACTAAAAAGAAACAGGTTCACCACAATTAAAGAAAATAACACTCCTTCTCTATTATGTGGGGCCTCCATCAGGCTCGAAAGACACCTAAAGCTTTAAATACTTTAAATAAAATTGGGGTCTAGCTTCTGACTGATGTGGAGACAATGCCTCTATCAAGACTTCCCTGATTCATTCCAAACATTTACTGCTTTAGTTAATTAAATGTTCCAAGGATATGAATAGTTGCCTTTCATTATAATTTGAATTTTTTTCTTTTCAAGAACAAAAAGAACAGACTTGGGGTTCCTACCTGTAAAAAATCATCTACTTTTAAAGACAGGAACAGTGAAAATCCAAGAGATTTTACTGTGCTACAATTAACTATAATTTAAGTTCAGGTCACCTAACACATACAAATAGACATGAAAATGTATTAGATAAATATTCCAGTTAAGACAAGTACTTTTTTTAACCATTGGTGAGAAGAGTTTACTTGAGGATAAGAGCTATGTGTTCAATTGGTAACTGATTAGGTTATTTTAGACTGTTCAAGGGCTGTTAGTATTTGGTCACGTTTAAGAAAAAAGGCAGCATGTTACAGCTGCTTCACTGACATTATTTAATTGAATACTCACAACACCGTTTTGAGTAGTATGCTATTGCATTGGAAATTGACCCCTGACTTAAATAATTTGTAGATAATCATACAGATAGTTTAAAGGATGGATCTAGGACTAGAAACCAGGAGGAATCTCTCTTCTTGTGATGCTAAAATGGACCTACTAGATCCCTACTAGAACAAGTAGGTGTTATTTGGGAATACAGATCAATATTAATGCCTGGGAATCAACTTCATTTTAGAGCTACTATCAGTCCACATTCTAATTGCTCATTTTAATTATTGGCACGAAGCCTGAGAAACAACTCAGTTGAGGAGGCAGCATTCCAAAGGGTTAATAATAATCTCACATTTTAAAATGCAGGCTTTTGCCTTCACTTACTGAGAAATCATCTTGGAATCTGTGTTTCCTGCTTTATTTAGAAAGAGGTCTCTATTCAGTGTAAGGGAATGGTTTTGGAGACCTAAATTGTCATGCTGCTGGAATCACATGGATATTCATTCAGTAAATTCAGGACCACATTTTATCTCTGTTTTGCATTCTTTGTGAATATATGTTTACCTTTACATCTTATATTTTATATGTGAAAAATTAAATTTGAACTTCTGGAACAAAAATTCATTTCAATATGCCGAATTCAACATGTGCAACTTCTCTTGATATTGTGTGAAAAAAAGATAAATACTTCACACATTATTTTAGGAACTACCTGTTTTGGAGGCCAGTGGAAGCTTTTTTTTCTTTCTTTCTTTCTTTTTTTTTTTCTCTCTTTTTTGGTGAAGACTTACAAAGGATTAATGTTTTCTACAAGTTGGCAACAAGACAGAAAGGCGGAAGTCAGGAATTACACCTGCATTCAACCGAAAGCTGCTTTTCCATCATCTCTATCAAGTGATGTCTATCTAATTCTTATTTACCCTAAAGTATAATATACCTGATACAAAACATATATATATATATATATATATATATATATATATATATATATATATATATATATATATATATATATATATATATATATTTATGTGATTTATACTTAAAGCAACTTTACTCTTGGGGATCAAACTTAGGGTAACATGTGTCTTTCTTCACCTGGGACAAGACCCCTGTAGTTCCAGGTAATTGTTCACATCCTCCTTTTTCTCCCCAAATGTCCTAATCTGATGATAAATGGTAAGGTCACCACAGGGCCCAGGTACTGAAACGGGGTAACTCAGCTCCTGAGTTATTCACCCCCCCAAGACGAAGTGTTTAAGCCACAAATTAAAATGAACTTTTTTATAAACAGAGTCTAGCAAATCCTTGTACATCTCCTCTTTCTTCTTCTCCCCCATTACTCCTACAAATACACATATATCCCTTACAGGCTTTTAAAGAAGTACCTTAATGGGGCCTCCCCGGTGGCGCAGTGGTTGAGTGCTGCGCTGTGGAGCTGTCGGCAGTGGCGACTCGAGTTCGACGCCCGGCCGGGGAGATTCCCACATGGCGCGGCAGACCTCTCCTGCCTCGCCCGCTGCTCCCCTCAGCAGTGTGTTTCCATCTATCTGCCTGTACTGCTCCCCACTCTGTCTCTGGTGAACCCTCTCACTGCCCCACGCCTCTGGCCTGTACCCCAGCTTGTAAACATAAATAAATAAATCTTAAAAAAATTTTTTTACTATTCATTAGAATGCATATACAGGGTTCTTTTTTCTTGTCGGTAACTTGTTTTTAATGAACAGAGAAGGGTGAAACTCTCAAAGATAACTGAAGAATTTCTTAGCCTAGGTCCAGGTCCAATTTTGGGTTCTGTTCGGTAATATTAGTTCAGGAATCTTAGAAATAAATGTGTGCATTTATTTCTCATATTTTGTGATATTCTCTCTCCCTATAGACGCTCTTGGTTCTTCTGAAATTATTCTTCAACAAAAGGACAAGGCACCTGTCAGCAAATTTAAGACAGTGGGTTACCTTCCCAGGGCTATTTTACCTAAACAGTACCTTTAGTTATGGAGACCTCACGACTGACTGCCTTGTTAAAGGTAGTTGGTTATCAGGATGTAAGAGGATGTGCAAGGAGGATGTTCTCCCCTGGTACTCTAAGGCCTCAATATATAGTTGCCGCCTAGTGTTCTAATAGGCAATACCCACACGGGCCTGGTGCCCTCACTACTGCCTTGCCTTTCCCTGAATCCATTTAAAGTGAAGATGATAGAGGGGGAAAAGGAGAATTTCTTAGCTGAGTAAGTACTTCAGTTCCATTTTAGTTTTTAAAAGATATAGGAATTGATCTCATATTAGAACAACCCAGGACAACTCGATATTTAAATTAACAATGCAATAATAAAGAGGTCATTTCATATGCAATTTCATACATTAATAATTAGCAACGCATTACTGAACTACAAGGTAAAAAGCTATGGGAACACTCTAATGAGCGACCCACGCCAAAGTCAGCTTCATCATAAAACAAGATATAAATCTTTTATTAAATGGCTACAAAGGAGCCATTTTGTTAACATCTAATAAGTAACTACTAAGCTACTTAATTCACATATATAAATGAGGAGCTAGCGGGCAATTAACTTCACAATTGCTGAAGGTCAGGGCTCCTGGAGCAGTGTTCTCTGCTACACCTGCAGGTGAGGGTCCTTACTGGGTCCCCACGGAGCTGTCTTCTGGACGCAACAGTTACCAGGCACTCACAAACAAAGGAGGGAGCCTCCCTGGTGGCACAAGGGGGTAAGTCTCAGCACTATGAAGCTAGCAGCAGCCACTGCAGCATGAGTCTGATCCCCAGCCAGGGAGCTTCCCACATGGCGCAGCAGACCTCTCCTGCCTCCCTGCTGCTCCCCTCAGCAGTGTATTTCAGTAGCTCTGCCTGTTCTGCTCCCCACTGTCTCTGGTGAATCCTCTCACCGCCCCCCCACACCTCTGGCCTACACCCCAGCTCTTGTATGCATAAATAAATCAAGCTTAAAAAAAAAAAAACAAAAAACCTTTAAGGATGCGTTACAGGCTCTCAGATGCCCTAGAAATGAATTGCACCAAGTATACGAAGTAGTGAGCGCAAAGGAAAGGAATTTTAAAGAAATTCTAAGCAGGTACTGATATCACAGGCAGGCAATGACTTGTTTGTAAGAGATGATGAAGTAAGGATATGCTTATAAACTGCTTGCTTGGATCTTGATATGACCCTAGCAGATGTGAAACTCACATGAGATTATAGACCGAACTATGGAATTGGCTTGAGTAGGAATGTGCAGTACACAAGAATATTGATGGCTGAATTCATTAGAGAAAGGAAATAAACATTTTTATGGAATCAAGAAACTGCTACTGAAAAATGCTTCTGACGAAATCAAAATGAAAGCTACACAAAACAGAGAAGACAAGGTAGAAAATCTTTTTTCTCCTCTACTAATTAACAGACACTGTCAGCTTACCATTAGCTGAGATTTCCCTGGGTTATTACAGCCTTTGCAGGCAACTATTGCCAATATATGCCGAAAGGAGGACGGCAGGGTCGACCGAGAGAAGCAAATGAGAGATTCTTATCTCTGCAGAGCCGACTTTCATACTTCACAGCTTATCTCTTTTAAATGACACTTTCAGAAAAGTGAAAAGTTAGTTAAATCACCCTAAATATACATAGAAATCATGGCAGAGGTAAAACTATCCCCTATATTAAAGACTAGTTAGAGGCAGACACAAGTCTGGATAAAGTTGTTAATGTAGCTGAAACCGAGCCTGAGAATCATACTCAATAGGGAGCCTTCACTAAAAAAAGAAAAATCAATGATAAATAAGACTGGTTCTTCACCTCAAGAGTTCCAGCCAAGTGAGACTATTAAAGAAGCCACAGTAGCACTGTCAAGTGCAGGGTGAGATTTTCACATGGCTGCCTGGGCTGCTCTCTGTGGCTGAAATGCCATTTCTCTTGATTAGCAATGAGAAGATGGGAAGACCGGATAATGAGAACAGAACAAAACAATACAACAGATTACGTTTTGTAAGAGTGATAGACAACATTGATTCGTTTTTCTTTCTATGTGTGTTAGTGGTTAGTATCAATGGTCGATTTTCTTCCTATGTCAACTCATGATGATACACCACAATTCCTGATGGTTCACGAAGCAACAGTTCTGAAAGGGAAGGAAGGCTCAGTCCTCAGTGCCCCTGAGAGTGTGTCTCACGTGGTCTATGGGGGGAGAGATCCACTGCCCTCTTACATACAGGTAATGGGTCTTCCTCTACTTTCTGTCCTAATTGCCTAACACGTAGACTTCAGTAGCGCAGTCTGAAAAATCACAAGCACATAGCTCAACTTTCTCCAAAATTATTTTAAGTCTCTTCACTATTAGACATGGCTTCAAGGATTCCCGTTCCTCCGAGTGCCACCAGTTTGGAGAGTTTTGTGCGAGACGACACCCTAAATTTAAATATGTTTCTGATGACTTCACTTGACAGATTTCATAAATATTTGTCAAAACAATTTTTGTCAACCACAATGAAATTATCCATATTCAATTTGGTGACTCAACTGGAAAATTACTTTTTGCCTAATAAAAATTTTCCAAATGACAATAGTAAATCAGTGTTGATTAGTGGTTCAGTGTGTGCTAATTAATTACACTGGGTGAATCTGGCTCTGTGCTAATCACCTCCAGCAAAAGAGAAATCTGTATACATGACTCTGTTTGCAGCGAAGAGAAATTTGCTGTCTGTCTACTTTTCTGCACTTTCTCTTTCTAATTTCTCCCAGAAGAGTGTTCAATAATACAAAACAAACAATAAAACCCAACTACTCTTAGCTGACACCATAGATAAAAAGATAAGAGTTCTTTGAAACCTTGTCTTTAGGTCAAGAGTAAAAGAAAGACAAAGATTTTTATTGTTGACAATGAACCGTGAGGAACTCCTGCGAGCACATTCTCCGGCCAGAATTAGTTTAGAATAGGCATTTTGTGCCAAAAAATAGCAACCTATTCATCATGAGACCTGTTTCCTCCATCAGGAGCTAATTTAAATGCTGACGTTAGCCAAAGACTCTACAAGGCATAGCGTTTGGGGAGACATTCTCTTGGGGGAGGGAGTTTTCTAGTTTTTGGCTTTTGTGTGGTGATGATTCTTTTTCTCTGAGGCTGGGGAAGCATAAAGCAGGGAAGACAAAAATGCTAATACTAGGACTGTTACGGGATCTTTGCTAAAAAGTCACCAACAGGGGACCAAGAGATGGGACCCCACATCCTGCTCGGGAAGCCCCTGATATAAAGGAGACTCCGCTCAAGTTTTGTCCAAAGAAAGTGGGGGCATTTCTTTCTTGTACCTGGGATTATTTAATGACCAGCTGGATGGATTAGCTCAAAATGGTTTGTGCTGACTTGTGCTTCTGTATGAGCAGGTTGTCACCTGTGTGCCAGCTGGGGAGAGAAGTCACCTTTTAAGAACTTCACTGAAACATCAGAGGAAGAGCATTAAGTTGGCGAAGTGTCCAGAAGACAAGACTGAGAAGCCCACAGCCATCATACAGAAACGGGCAAAATTATTTTGTGCAATTACAGATGATGAGTCGAGTGATTATAACTAGAGGATGGAAATTTCAAGGATGGAGATTTTAGCACACCATAAGAAAGACTTGCTAATGTCTTAGGAAAAGGCACAAAAGGAACCTGAAAGAAGAAATCCCATCTCCCTCATAGAGCAAGAAACAAAACCACCCTTAACAAGTGGTTAAGACTTGGCCAGAGAGTGACCCAAGGGGGTCCACTAAGATGTCATGATGTAATAACCCAACTGTAACCCTGTCTGTGAAGATGAAAGGGAAAGCAGGGGCTTCTGGAATCAAGTACATGCTAAAAATATTTCACTGAATCAAACTAGATGGGGCTGACAGTCACCTCTTACATCACCTTTTTCTCCACATGCATGATCATGTGTGAATAAGAAAAAACGGTAGCAAGGAAAAGTTACACCGAAGCCATTTATTCTCCTCTCTTATAAGCTATGAAATGCATGGATAAGGATGGGAAAGTATCCTGGCCAGCCATTCAACAAGCACCCATAACCTGGGCCTGTTCTTAGGGAAGAAAAAGCAGACTTCTTATAAGTATGCAGGTTTATGTCAGTGAGAAAAAGGGTTGGACTCATTTATCTTTAAATTGTAGATGCTAGAGGCCTCCCTGGTGGCCTAGGGGTTAAGTCTCAGCACTGTCACCCCTACTGCCTGAGCTCGATCCCCGGCCCGGGAGCTTCCCACAGGGCGCAGCAGACCTCTCCTGTCTGCCCACCTCTCCCCTCAGCAGTGTCCTCCAGCAGATCCGCCTGTTCTGCTCCCCACTCTGTCTCTGGTGAATCCTTTCACCTCTCCCTCCCACCCCCAGGCACCTCTGGCCTGCACCCTAGTTCATCTATGCAAAAAATTTGTAAATAAATAAATAAAAGCAGAAGTTGGAACAGCACAGTTGGTTGGCTACTATAGCACGGGCTTTCTCCACGCATACATAGTCCTGATGATGTCAGGGACTCAGTTTTCCCAGAAGGACTTGCCTGCTTTCCAGTGGTACATTACTGCCAAGGACCCAGCTGTCCTGCAGCTGGACGGACTCGGGTGTGGTTTGCAGCTCGGCGGGCAAAGCAGCCGGCGGGGCCGGACTCTGGCTCCTTCTGTTGGTCAGGGAGTTTCTATTGAGAGAAGTGATGGATGGGTGCTGCTGTGCAGAGTGCGGCTTAAGGGAGGGAGGCAGAGGCTGCAGGGCGGACTGGCTTTGATTGTTCGCAGGTTGCTCTGAAAAAAGAAAAAAAAACCTCATTACACACTTACATGTATGTGCCCACCTCTATCTCGACACACCCCCAACATCTTGGTGAATCAACATAAAGCAACAGAATTATAAACAGCATATACATCTGTAGCCTCATAAATTTGCATATTATTCTATTACTCGGGTATTCGGTGACATTCTCTAAGAGCAAGTTTACCCTTGATGCACAAAGTTCTAATTAATATACAACAGATGGTAAAATTGCTTTTGGTTTTAATTTGCTTCAGATTTTTTTTTATCTGGTTTTATTAACACCTACAGAAAACAGGCTCTGACAGCTCCTCTAATGTGCCTGTAGATTTCAGCTTTTTTTAACAAACCAACCCTGAAATTAAATGGGTAATTTCAGTAGAACACAAAGGTTTTTCGAAATGCATATAATCCCTATAATTATTTAATGGAGTTTTTTTAAGCTTTATTTAACTGCAATAAATTATTACAAGCTAGTTGCTAAACAGCAGTCGACTACTCTAGTTTAGTGCATTTCAAATAAGGCAGATCTGCTCTATGATCTGCTAATAGACGCTAAGTATTCTTTAGCAGAAGGTCACTCTGTGAAGCAGATGTTGTTTCATGGATATTTAACAGACTGAAGCACATCTGATTACAACGTCAGAAGACTCATATACTTAATGACCGTTACATCCATTAGAACACACACAGAACAGATTTTCCAATTTCACAGTATGCAGTAGAACCACATTTTGGAGTAAGTCATAGGTGACCAGGGCAACTCAGGCCCCAGAGTCGGTGGTACAATATTTCGTTCTAAACCAGCATCGCAAAGGATCGAGCAGCTTCCAATTATGAACACAAAGCTAACCTGGAACCACAGAAAAATTCCCTAATGCTATTAAGTCATAAGTTCATAAGTTAAAATTCACAAATTAATATAACATCAGAGACCTACTTTTCAATCTCATTATCTAGCTTTGAACACGCTATGATTCACAAATACTACATTTTAGCAGACAGACAGATGACTCAATTTAATGCTAAAAGTATTATGGTTTCATACATAGAAGACATCAATTTTTGACTAAATGCAGTTCAAAGGGCAATATAATTTTAAAGTCATGTATTAAATCATATATTAATATATTAATATAAACACACCTATTAAAAGAGGGCAGGAAACACACAAGGATGATCTTTCATCTATAATGCGAACTTCAGCAGTGACTGTTACGTCAGATCATAGAGTCTAAGAATGCTGTATGAAATGAATCAGGATATGTGATAGTTTCAAGATATATCATCAATCTTTGCAGGGCACAATAATTATAGTAGCTCCACCCAGGTTATACAATATCAGTGATTACTACATGCTTCTCCTGGTGTCTAATAACCATGTCATATAATTTAACAATGAATAATTGCTTACTCTCGAAATGAGGAACAGTTAATATCTAAAGATAGGAAACAGAGCTGTCTCCTTGCACAGCCTTTATTTTTGAAGATTTCCAATCTAGAAATTATCAAAATCCTGGATGGTGTTCCTGAAAAATAATGAGTGACTAAATCTCAGTTAAATTGAAATTAGCCTTGGAGAGAAGGGCAGGCTTGAAACAACATAAAGAGCTTTGTGTTAGCAAAAAACAGTTCAAAAATTTCATGAAAGATTTATCATGCAAGTGTCATATTATTATCTGGCTTTGTCTTTCCCAGCACCAGGACATATGATTATAATCTCCATAGATGTCATTAAAGAACATTTCAGTAAGCTGTGATAGGTTGAGAGTGGCAGTTAGAAGATCAAGACCAGGTCGGAGTTAATACGATGGAAACACAGAGAAAAAAAGAGAAATATTTCCAAGGGAAAAGCACTATGACTGCATCTAAAAAGAAAGAGAAGTCGGGTCAATAGCTCCCATGTTTTTAGGCATGGCACTATGAAAGAATGTTGTTATACTGTACATGTTGTGTAGAGCAAATTATATATTAGATATTTACTGCATAGGAAAAAAAGAGCAGACGCTGGAATATCAAATTAAATTCCTAACTCAAACATTATGACGATGAGACTCAGTTTTCTCATCTGGAATATGGGAAATCATACGTCCCATGTAGTTATTAGTGCCATCAAGAAATCAGTAATGTACTCATTTATTCATTTATCCATGTACTTAGTCACTGCTCTCACAAACATTTGTCAAACCTTCATGTACCAGGGGAATGTAAGTCAGTAACAGTGTAAGTCACTGTGGACATTAAGGTTATCACTGAAAATCGAATGGTTTTAACATCTGTTATCATGTGTTAGAATATGTTGCATTGAAGATTCCTATCCTTAAAGCAAATCAAAACCTAATCAGTGGGAGAAAACTTCCATCTGAGGTTTCTAAAGTGATGAGGGCTGCGGTGGTTTTCTGGAGGTACAATCATTAATCTAGCATTTTTGAGGTCTTAAAATGTACAAGACATCACACAAAGTTCCAGACTCTTTCTGGTAGCCCTATCCAGGTGAGTTCAGCTTAGAGTCTTCTATCTGCTGGGACTGCCTTGGATTTGATGACACCATCAGGAGTCTTACAAATAAAACAAATCTGGGTAACACAAGTTAGGTTCAATATAAAAGAGTGAGTGCTGAATCTGTGTGAGATGAGATGGTGGCCAGAAATTAAATTCTGCAGCAGTACTGATGAGCAAAATCTGAGGATTTAGTTGGGAGGGCCAAAGCTAGTTCTAGATATTCCAACTTACAGGACATTCGAAGTACCTGGAGTACTTTGTATCTATACCAACACATTCAAGGTAGAACAAGTATACAAAGGATAACAGGACAAAATAAAAAATAAACAGAACCAGAAAGGAAGATAGAATCAAGCAAAAAATGAAAGTGGGTAAGATAAGCTAAACATGGAGTCTCAAGATTCAAAACGTTTGCCTGGAAATCGTTACTAAGACTGATACTGAGAGAAATTGCTCTTTAAGTCCTTTTAAGGAGAACAATCAGCTTTCCAGGGACAGGTTTACGACCAAGGTTCAAAATGAACACAAAGAACCAGAAAACAGAGAATAAAACAGACACATGGAAAGGCTTGGAGACCAGCACCTAAGAACTTAGTATCAGTGGGCAAACAGCCCCGGCGGCCTTGGACAAGAAGCGAACCCCCGACACAGGCTCAGCACAGAGTAGAGGGGGTCGCGGACATGATGACTGAGTTATAGGAGGGCAGAGACCTCACAGACTTTAATGCTCCTGACACGACACTGCAACATGCCAGCTGACCCTGCGAAACTCCAAATAGCTTCCCAGTGCCTCTAAGAGCTCAAAAGGGGTCATGGTATTTGTTACATTTATATTGTGATAACTCCCACAATGTTTTTGCAAACATTTCCTCCATAAACCCTCTTCATACGTCTTTATTCTAGTTGATACTACATGGAAAGGCATTGCTCTCCATCTTTCTATAGCAAAGTCCATTCCTTTAGCTCGAAAGAAGATGCCACGCCTTCCATTTTCTTCTGGGGGAAAAACGGTTGTTTCCTTCGCTGAGTTTTTGTGTTTTCTCTGTTCCCTTTCTTTTTTTTAAAGATTTATTTTTATTTATGCATACAGAAACTGGGGGGTAGGCCAGAGATGCAGGGGGTGAGAGGATCCACCAGAGACAGAGTGGGGAGCAAAACAGGCAGGTTGACTGAAATACACTGCTAAGGGGAGCAGTGGGGAGACAGGAGAGGTCTGCTGTGGGTTAGTTCCCTGACCAGGGATCGAACTCACGCCACAGTGGCTGGCAATAGTTTGATAGCACTGAGACTTTAACCCCTGAGCCACCAGGGAGACCCCTTTGTTCCCTTACTATGACTCCTGTACACCCCTCTCTGCTCCACACTTAATTGTTCAGGTTTCCTGTCCCCTGGGAGACTCTGGCTGAACCACAACCCCATCTGACTCACCTTTGAGCCCCGAAGGATCACATAAGAATAGATACCCAGAAACATTTGTTGAGTGAAGGACTATGTGTGAAGAAAACGAAGAGAGAGTTGACACGGTAAAAAGCAGAGCCTACCCACACTGCCTTTAATTGAAAGGCAATTTACAAACATGTCTTATTCCCCCAGCTAAATTCTGAGACCCTGAAATGCAGGAACTCCGATTTAAATTTCTTTGGATTTGTTCAGCACTTTCACTCGGCTTTGGACTTCCAAGTCTCCACCAATGTGTTGAGTGGTGACTTTTCTTTGGGAAGAGCTCCTGGGGGCTTCTGACAGCCAAGGAAGGGGCTATGTCCCCCCTCCCCCACCCAAGACTGGTTTTCAGGAATATTTTTTGGAATCATAGCAAATGTTCTGAAATTTCAAATCCACTTTTTAAGGTTTGTAAAAACTGGAAAGTTTCTATGAAATACACAGGAATACACAAAATATAAACACACAGCATAGGAAACAATATGTAAAACATAATTACAGCTCACCAGACACAATATGCTCTCCTTGTATTTTCAAGCTTATAGTTCAAAATGCTCTGAGATAGATATTTTAGAAAAGGTGTAGGTTGTTTTTGCAAAATATAATTCTTGGCACTGTGTTTATTATACTCAGTGCCTTTACTCAGCTCACTCCTTCTTTCAGCTTCTTTATTTTATCCAGTTTATACAGCTTATAACTTTCATGGTAGCTCTAGAGTTCTGTGTTTTAATTTGATAAACTGAATGGAAATGACAGCAGGAATTTAAAAAACCACTATTTTAATCTTTCAAACTGTATCATTTTTTAAAGTTGCAGTAGCATTGGTTTATAACACTGGGCAGGCTTACATCCGTCACACCGGACCTGATCATACCTTGCTGAATGCCTATCAGCACCCCTCATCAGTCATGGGGGGCCTTCCTGCCCCCACCATGCTCCTTCCTGGTAGTCTCTGTTCTGCAGTCAAGTTTCTAGGGTTTAAAACGCACATTATACTCATAACAAATGTCAGATAGGAAAGACTTGGTCATTTTACTCAAGCCTTGATCATCAAAGACGTCAACTCTTGGACACTGTCACCAAAAGCTTTCACATCACACCTGGCCAGGTGTGGTCTTGGCTCCTGGAGCAGCCTGGACCAGGTCACCCTAACATTCAACAGTGAAAAGAGCTGGAAGCCGCAGCCGCGACTTAGTGGGACGGATTCCAGTTTAAGCAACTTATAAAACGTCAGCGCAAGCAAATATTAGAAGACATATTAACTGAGCTCTGCGTGGGGCCAAAACTTCGGCAAGCTTTCCTGGAAAGCAGCTCAGCCCCTAGGAATCTGGGAGCGAAAGGTGCCATGGCAATGAGTGAAAACAAATATGGATCATTTGTTTCTCATGGGATGTTCAATTTTCAGGGGGCTATTTTCTTGACTAAGGTACGTATCCCTCTGAGCTTCATTTATTTTATAGTGCTTACTTAGTTAAAGGATCTAAAAGACACAGTGCCTGACACATAGTGAGTGCTAAATGTGACTTCTTCATGGAGGGGAAGGAACAAGCTCTCCAGGGCAGACCATTATGAGAAAAACCAAAGTAACTGAAGAGCCTCACCAGCCACTAACGCCATCATCACCAGGAATAAGAACCCGCGATCAACGACGTGTGAGCGGGGAAAGGTTTACCTTTAACAGGTAAGAAATGTCAGAGGAATCACCAATGAAAGCATGTCTTGCTGCTTCCCACAGAAGAGGAAATTGAACCGCAAGGCCCTGATGTCAGGCCAGCTTTTCCCATGTAACCACAGAATCACGTCAATAGCGATGACAACGATGAAGATGGTGTTTGAGCATATCTGGGTGTGTGTGTTGCTTTGATTTTTGTCAGAGAAGGTTATTTTTGGTGGCTTCTATGCTGCTACGTACAATTCAGCTTCAGCTCCTCTCTGGTTATACAGCCTAGGGCTGTGGTCTTCAGGGAGCAGAGTGGAAATGGACTTTCAAGCGAGAAAGCTGGGAGAGAAAATAATACCTGCTGGGAGGGAGGGAGGGAGGGGGAGAGAGAGAGAGAGAGAGAGAGAGAGAGAGAGAGAGAGAGAGAGAGTGTGTGTGTGTGTACGTCTGCATCTGTAGACTCTACATGGGCTTTGCTCCTGTGGGAGCTGCTGAAGAGTGGGGTGAGCAGACAGGTGGAGGACTTGAGGGTGGGGCTGGCACCCCCTGAGAATGAGAATCACCACAGAAAGTTCAAAGGCTCTACCCACCCATTTCCTTCCCTACACTGTCCTGCTCTTCCTTCCCAGGGGTCAGCCGTGGATCTGCTGCAAATGTCCCCAGAGGAGAAACACTAACTCAGAAGGAGACAGAAGCCAGCAGCTGTGGCTGCGCAGCTTTAAAACCACTGCAGTTTGACCCTAAAAAATCCATAGAAAAACTACTCAAAATAATAGACCAGTTCAGTAAAGTAGCAGGATACAAAATCAACGCACAAAAGTCAGTAGCATTCCTCTATGCAAACACTCAATCTGAAGAAGAAGAAATTAAGAAATCCATCCCCTTCAAAATCGAAACAAAAAAAATCAAATATCTGGGAATAAATCTAACAAAAGACATAAAGGACTTATACAAATAAAACTATAAAACTCTGTTGAAAGAAATAGAAGAAGACACAAGATGGAAAGGCATCCCTTGTTCATGGATTGGAAGGATT
Organism: Scalopus aquaticus; assembly: GCA_004024925.1. Classification (NCBI taxonomy): domain Eukaryota; kingdom Metazoa; phylum Chordata; class Mammalia; order Eulipotyphla; family Talpidae; genus Scalopus; species Scalopus aquaticus. Next base: position 349 of record PVIJ01004972.1, on the reverse strand, counting down.
AACATTATCAAAATGGCAATCCTACCAAAAGCAATTTCCAGATTCAATGCTATTCCAATAAAAATCTCAATGACATTCTTCAAAGAAATAGATCGACTACTGATGAAATTCATATGGAACCACAAAAAACCTCGCATAACTAAAGCCCTCCTAACTAAAAAGAAAGAAAACGGAGGAATTTCACTCCCTGATTTCAAACTATACTACAGAGCCATAATAATTAAAACAGCATGGTACTGGAACAAAAACAGACAGAAAGACCAATGGAACCAAATAGAATACCCAGAATTAAAGCCACATATCTATGAACAACTAATCTTTGACAAAGGAGCAAAGAAAATGCAGTGGA
>PVIJ01004971.1:0-109976 GCA_004024925.1 Scalopus aquaticus | reverse complement strand
TTTCTCTGCCCACCTGTGCCTATGCAGGTGCTTTCCTTTACCAACTCTGTCCCTCTGCAGGGCGGTGGCCTGCCTGCCAGTGACCTGAACCATGCAGGCCTCTCAGCAAACCTGCCCCTCAGCAGGGCAGCTCTTCCTGCCCACTTGAGTCTATACAAGTGTCCTTTACTTTTTTGCCCTAATAAACCTGCTCTTTAAGTACAACTGAGTCTTGTCTTGTGGAGAAACCTGTCACGTGCCGCCAAAGGGAGTTCTGGTGAAACCTTTCCCAGAGAGAACCCAAGGACCCCGCTCTGCTCTCAAATCCCCGACTCAAAAATGATATCAATATCATAACAAAGATTCACCTTCCAGAATTACCTCCTTTCAGTCCAGAGTTAAAGGAGATCATTTACATTCTGCTAGGGTTTCTTCATTTCTTCCATATATCTAAAAACTGATTTCCCCAGATTTCTAACTGCTGAAATCCACTAACCCTCTACGATACAGTAAAAAAAAATTCACCTCAGGTATCTACAAAAATACTACATACTTAATGGTGAAATACTGGTCTTTGAGGTCAGGAACAAGACAAGAATATTTACTATCATCACTTTGTTTCAATGTTGTCTTCTAGATCCTAGCCAGGTCTTGTTTCTAGGGACAGAGCAGAAAACAGGTCAAAGGCTCTGTCCCCAAAGAGTAAAAAGGATGACTTCAGAAAGTGTTAAGTGTTGTAGACACAACAGAGAAAGACTAACAAGTTATAATAGGGCAAGAATGCGGGGTAGGTAGGTCACTCATTGGAATAGTCTCCCTGAAAGATGACAAAAGATCTAAGAACTGAATGGTGTAAAGACAGTAACCAGGAAAAACTAGGCGAGTATTCCTGGAAGAACTAGAAACAGAATGTTCTATGTAGGAAAAAAACAAAAAAACAAAAAAACCCAAAACCTGATGTGTAAAAACAAAACAAAACTTCCTTAAAAAAACAGAAAGTTAGTATAGTATGTTGGGCACCAAGGAGGGCGGCACAAGGTAAGTTTGGAGAAAGCTAGGGAGGTGAGGTAATATCAACAATGCAGTAGCTTAGTAAAGGCAAAGCAAGGCAGCAAAATTCATTGGAAACTGTCCAGAAAGGTAAAGTCAAATCAAGAATCACAGGAATCCAAGAAACTAAAGCAAATAATAATCTCACAAAGGATCCATCATGTAAGATAAGGATAATAAAAGTTAACAGTTTGCCAAATCCAGTAAGTGAAAGCCTTGAGAGAAAAATGTAAATACAAAGAAGTAAATGTAGGCTTAAGAATATAAAGGGTAAGTATTAAAAAACTCAGGAAATTTGACTGTGAAGAGAGCAGATATATAGCATGGTTTTAATAGCAGTGGGAGCTCTGTTCCTTTTCTAAGACAGGAAATATTGAACAATTTCTATGTAGGAAGGAAGGAGTTAATGGAGAGGAAGTTGTTAACTACAGAAAAGGGACAAGGGTAGAGCAAAGATTTCAAAGAGTTGGAAAGGATGGAATCTAAAACCAGAGATAAAGATAAGGATGTAGTGATTTTCCTAAAGGGCAGAAAAGATGCAGACTCATGTAGAGCACTGATTAAGGTTTACAAAGAGCAATGTGAGAGGAACATTGTGGCTATTCTTAATCATAAAGTTGGGCAATGGTATGGGAACTGGTGGATTTGGCTACAGCAGCATCTGTACAGGCAACAGTCTGCACAATAATCAATTTTGCTCACATATTTCAGCAGCCTAAGAGAACTGGAGAAGCAAAAAACCAATTACACTAGGCATCTATGACTCCTTATCATTTCCTTCGATTTATAACATTTTTGCAATTTTGCCTTCCATTTTAAAAATGTACTGCTCTGCACACCACTCCAATTAAAGTGGAAAGCCCTTAGATTCTTCTTGTTTTCTGTCTCCCTCAGTGCCCTGAACAAAGTAGGAAAGCAACACATACTGGTTAAGAGAATGGATATAGTCACATAATATTTCATAATGCTGCAACACAATTCAAGAAGATCCTATTTTCTCTACCACCTCATATATAAGTCAATGACATCATAAAGACTAAGTTTACTAAAGTCATGTTTAGAGTAACAGTGTAGCAGATTAGAACAAACCCTTTAATTAGTCACTTGTTTTAACAAAACACGTAATTAAAAGTAATGTTGTCTTGTTTCATGACAGCCTTAAATACACCACCCAAACCCTAATATTTGTTTCAAATGAAATTACAGATGAACAGTTAGCAAATTGCTTCTAACTCAGAAATCCTAGATACTTGCACTCCACTTCAAGCAAAAACTATTACCTGCAAAATATAAAAAATTTCACCATTAACTTTAAATTATGGTTATTTCCAATAAACTTCACACACTTCCAGACACCTTCCCTGATGCTCATTCTTTTGAATTACACATATTAGATCTCTAGGGAATATCATCAACCAATTATGGCCTCCTGATCCAGTCTGTTTACATTCCATTCTACACACACTCCCTCATACACAACTGGTTCCAGGGTGGGTAACATCAACAGTACCCGGTGGACCATCAAGAACCATGCTTGCCCTACTTGGCTTAGGAACCACACCTGAATGCCAGCTCTCTGAGAGGTGAACAATTCCAAAAGGTAAGACATCGTTTCGCTGACTGGAATACTGGGGAGTGATCGTGTCTGCCCAAATCCAACACAAATTAATACTAAACATGGATCAAGTGCAAAGGAAAGGCCAGGTGTATTTCTTTAAAGAAAAAGACTGTGTTTGGAGAGAAAAGGGGACAAGCGAGGGTAAAAAAAAAAAGAAAGAAAGAAAATAAATAGCCCCACCCTCAATGTATTTTTTCCCCTCTATACAGGAAATACGTGGAAATATCTCTTATAAAAGACTTCTAAAAAAATCGAATGTTCTGAGACCCTGGAGAAGCACAGATCTGAGAACTGAAGAACTAAAACAGCCATCTCTAGACCACCTGTGTCCATGTAAAGCAGGGTGGCTGGGGTGGGAGGGAGGTTTTGGCGGGGGGTCTTCACTTTCAAGGGGCATAAAGGTCCCTAGGGAAGGCTGTGCCGCACTGGGAAGGCGAAGGAGTACGTGGTCCAGAAAGTCTAGGGCTTGGGGCACAGGACAGGGAATGGAACAGGGGGACGATAACTCTGGGTTATCGCTCATTCCTGTCCCAGCTGTTAGGAGCACGACCGGGGTGGCAGGGGTAAGATGGGCCTCCTCCGCCCCGCCCCCCCAAAGCTCCCTTTACCTTTCCCCGCCCCTACAGACCCCCCATTTCCCCCCACACACACACACACCTGTTTCGCGACATGCTGGTAACACTCCGCGGTCAAGGGCAACAGCAGACGCGGAGGGCAATGCGCGGAGGGCAATGCGCGGAGTCCACGGCGCAGGTGGCCCTGGCTACTCCTCCGACTAACCTGGGCAGACGGGGGCGCCCCAGCTCCCCGCCGCCCCTCGGCCCCCCTCGGCCCCTCGCACTCACCCAGATGATGAGGCTGTCGCACAGCGGCAGTTCGGACTGCGGAAGCTGCTGCGTCTCTTCCATGGCCGGGGCCGCTGTCGACGACGCCGCTGACACGACACCTCCCTCCGCCCCGTGCTCCTCCAGGAGCCGGCGTCGACGACCTGCTCGCCAGCCAGGAAGGCTCGGTAGCCAGGCCCAGCGCTCGCGCAGCTCACGCGCGAAGCCCGGCGCTGCGGACGTCGCCTGCGTAACCCTCTCCTCGCCTCCGCCCCCTCCCCGTCCTGCCGCACGCCCCCTCCCCCGTCAGGCCCGGGCCGCGCTGCGCAGCACCTGAGCCCCGCCCCGTCCCGCCCCCCTCAACCCTGCCCTCCCGCAACCCACCTCTTTTCCCCACGCCTACACACCTCTCCCCGCCGCCCTGAGTGACCTAGGCGCGCGCCAGTCACAAAGAAGGTAGTTGCCGGGGAGGGGCGGCGAAGAGGGAGAGGAGGAGAGCGGGAATAGGTTGTGCATGAGGAGATTCCTGATTGGACGCGCCCTCCTGGGCTCTGGCCAATCAACGTGAGACAAGACTGAGCCTCCGGGAGCCAGCGGGAGCGGGTGGGAAGGGGTTTATGACCTGGCAGGTGCAGAGAGGACTGGAGTTTGCACCGAGGAAGGGAATGCGCGTGCGCTGCAGGGCGCTGCCCAGACAGAAGCGCCCGCAGCCCCCGAGGCAAAACAGGCAGCGGGGCCCAGAGTGTTTGTAGCGAGGGATCAGGCATCATCCTCGCGGTGGGGCAGCTACTGGCTACCACTATGGAGACCCACACTCTTTCCATAATGTCTTCAGAAATAGATGGTATCCATGAATTAAAAACTGCCCGGGAGATTGGTTTTAATTGGGAGAGCTATTTTCTCCTAAGGGCTCGTTCGAAAATGATGTTGTAATTTGCAGACAAGGTAAAGAAATGTTTCCTAAAAAGGGAGGTGGAGTGGGATAAAGCTGCTGCAATCAAAGAGACTCTCATAAAATCACAAATCATGGACAATTTACTTAAAATGGGGCAAAAGAGAAGACTTTTTCAGGTAGGAAAAAAAAGATGAAGTGATCCTTTAATTAAAAAAAAAAGCTTGGAGGATATCAGTGTACAATATACCTATTTCCTTTGTTGATTGAAAACCTGTCTTCTGCGAATCTTCCTGGGTGAGGGGTGACTTAAACTTGGAAGCTCTCCAGGGTACTGATATATAGGCTATTGAAATAGGCTAGAATATTCTTATGCTAGCTGTTGATTTCCATCACTTCACTCATTCACAAACTCATCAATTCATGCTCTGTGTAAAAATGCAGCTGGCTCATTTATATTGCTGCATCTTTATATTTAGACATTGAAAGTTTAAAACTGATGGATGGCTGCAATTAAAAACCTCCAAATGTAAATCAGTCTCATTCTAAAAATACAGTGTATGCATTTGCTATCAAATCCCTTAACATCATTCCAGAACTTTTTTCGTGTATAGAATCATTTTATATTTCTGGACACCAGCAACACTGGTAACATGACAGTGAAAAGTTAAAGACCTATAAATTGAAGAACTGATCTTAGTCTTTTCACTGGTTTTTGGCAGCTTTCTTCTGTGGAACATCCCTGAAATAATGTTAATGATACTAACCTGCCCTACCTAGTTCACAGGGGCAAACATCATAGATGTGTAGGATTTTTATGAATCAAAAATTCATTTTCAAATATGAGTTACTACAACCATATATGCTTAGAAGCATGTAAGAACACATCACTAAGAGCTACAGGCAACTGAACTATTTGAAATATTTAAGAAGAATAGCTAAGGGGAGGGGGCAATTGAGTTATCCTTCTGGACTTTACATGCAGAAAATACATCTTGACAGAAGAATGTATAATGTATTCAATATGTAAAATATATTCAATTTTTTTAAGAGAGAAAGACAGGATCAAGACAAGGTTTTAAGCTCTGAATTGGGAGATAAGTAGATGGATAAATGATAAGAAGAGAGAATCCCTGATTAGGTACCTTAAATAGAACTGCAGTAGGCTCTATTTGTAAAGAAGAAAGTTATGCCTTGAACATACATGACATGAAATAAAAAATTGTAGAAGTCTAAGGCTTTTCTTACTAATATCTAAATACCATAAGTAACTGAAGGTGAACAACACTTGATATCTAAATACCCTGAGTGACTGAAGATAAACAGCACATAAAAGAAAACTGGCCTGGGCAGGCATGAGTCTAGAAATTCAGAGAGCATCCATGCTAGTTAGAGTAACCATACCAGTGTTGAACAGTCCAAGTGGGCCTCACTAGCAAAAGCATTTATTCCTGAAGCAAACTAATGAGCCTACACACAGGGGATCCTGACAGCATTGCTTAGGTGCAGTTATACCTTCCATAATCCCCCTCCCCCCATAGCAGTCCTATAGTTGTTTTAAGGACAGGAGAAAGGGAGAGGGAGAAAAGAAAGAACCGCAACATAAACTAGACCTCAGTTACAGAGTAAGAAAGGGAGCCAGACTGATATAAGATATAGCATCTGGGTTAACTTGTTTGTCTGGATATTAACCCCAAGAATGGTCTGTCATGCCACAATAGCCAAAGAAATATAGCAAATTCAGTCTACATGTGTCAACGTGCATGAAGTCAGCATCCAGGTGCACAGGCAGTTAATGCAATGGTAGACACTTCTAGACTATAAGTCATATCATCATCTTACACTCCTTTAGAAGAACTGATCCATTTTTTTTCATTCTGCTGGTGACCTATTTTTTATATACAACAATCCTTCTAATCCAAGTAAGCAGATTTTTAAAATAAAGGCCAAACACTGACACACAGTGGTTAATCATTTAATCCACAGATATTGCCTTTAAAAAGCAAGAAAAGTCTAACTTTATTCTATAACTACACAAGGTGTCTCCGGTAGCATTCAAGGGAAAGCAATTAAATAAAATTTAAAAAAACTTAAAATATCAGTAAAAAATAATAAAAATTAAAATAGTCATCTGTTAATCAACATTATATATTGAAATTTGATAAAATCACATTCATAAACAGGCTTCACAGAATTAATAGTAAAAACATCTTTCCTCAAGAGGACAGGGAACACTGTATTAGAAATACTGCTTGTATTTTATTATAGCTTGCAAAAACAATGTTTACATTCATTGTGCCTAAATATGATATCATGAAATCTCCACATGTATATCAATTAAAATACATTAAAGTGATATTTGCCTAAGGAGATATAATATTTTGTTCACTAGCCATATATTACTCTAGCTTATACAGAAAGCAATACAATTCAAATACTAAATGTAAGAAGAAAGGACTTTATCTGATCATTTAAGAAAAGAGGAGAGGGGGCTACCAAACCTTGAACAAGAGCAATTTGGATTTGAAAACAAAGAAAGTAAATGAAAATGCCAGGAAAATTGTGTGAAGGATTATTAACATGAACAATTATAGGAAACACCTAGAAATCCAATTAATGTCGTTTTTGAAATGACCAAACTAAGTAAACAAATAGTTTGCAATGTAATTTGGAAATATTTTCCAAGTTTCTAAAAACCAAATAAAACAAACATAAATAAAGTAAAAGCAAAACTGAGCAAAGCTTAGCCTTAACCAGAAAAGAGAGGTGTAAATTTCATTAAAGTAATGTACTGTACTTCATACTGTAAGATTGTTTTTGTAAATATAATTGGTAACCAAGGAGACAGCCAATTCTGAAACTATGAACAATAACAACTAATGGGGTTCTTACTAGGCACTAGGTACTATTCTAAGCTTCATCTATTGTAATTCATTTATCTTGTGCTGTCCTAAAAGTATTAAAATTAATATTTTAATCTTTATTTTATAGGTGAGGAAACAGATGCATTAGAGACCTATCCAAAATAACAAATAAGTTGCACAGCTCAGAAAATCTTTTCCCAGACATAAAGATGAAAATTCTTTTACAGGAGACCAGAGCTGATTTTTAAATATATAACTTACATACAAAACTGTGCACCCATTTAATATATACATACTGATGAGTTCAGACAAATGACTTTGTATATGCATACAGCCATGACACTATCACCCAAATCATGGTTCTAAACATATCACCTCCCAAACTTTCCATGTGTTGTTGTTTGTATGTTTGTGTGTTTTGTGGTAAGACTGATTTTAAAGAGAATCCTAAAAGAAAATACAGTATGTGCAATCCTTTGGTCATTATTTCTTTAATTTTCCTTGTTACTGAATTATTTCTTCAATCAACATTCTTTTTGTTCAATACTGTGAAAAAAATGCCTAGTGTGAAACTGTTACCTATTAGAAGATCTCGACTGAAGATTAATGACTAGAACAGGTAGGTCAGAGATCATGAATATTCACTTTTGACAGATTTTAATCAGCAGATCAGCTTTAACTATAATTTCTATACAATTTTTCATATAAACTTTGCATGATTTTTCTGAATAATACGTAAGCTGGCTATTTGTTTCAAATATCTGGTTTACTCTTCAAAATGTATTTTTTTATGTTAAAAGTTCTTTCTTAGTTTGTAGTTGCCATATCTCCTCATGTGGATGGGATAGATGAGATATAGATAGATGGATCAATTGATCGGTCGATAAACAGACAGGCAGATAGATAATCTTTTTTTTAAAAAAGCAGAGGTATTTAGAAAGAACTGAAAACTGATTTGAAGAGGTTCCTACTGACTGAACTTGTGGCAGTTTGATGATTAAACTGAAGAGTGCAAGATATGTGCATTGTATTATATTAAATAAAATAAATTTGAGTTCATATTTACACTTTAAAATTTTTGAGGTGGTGTGGAGAGAAGAAGGGAAACTCTTGTTAACAGGATAATGATAATAGGGGTAGAAGGAACAGTGGAAATATAAAACCACCATTTTACAACTACCATAGTAATAATTAATTCAGCAACAATTATCAATGCATGCTAAAAGCCCTGGGTGATAAACTTTCAGGGACCTATAGAGTCAAGCAGTCTCAAATTGCTTAATGACCACTTGGGAATGATATTTTTATAATGGGGAATTCTGGTGGACAACTAACCAAATGATAAAATTTAACGACCCCCATAAGTTTACACCCCCAAATAAATGCCATATTCCTGCCGATGGAATATACACTATGATTTACAATATAATCCCTGCTAAAATTGATTAAACTAAATACAATCACAAAGTAACAATCTGACAACTCTTATTGACGCAGACAGTTCAAAAACATTTCTGTCATGGAAGGTCTCTCTCTCTCTCTTTCTCTCTCTCTCACACACACACACACACACACATACTCTCACAGTGGGGAACTGGCCTGGATCACAGAAGGTGATGTGGCAATAAACGGAGTACATGATTCTTCATTCCTCAACTTTAGATCCCTGAAAAGAAAAGAGAAAGAAAATAACTAAGGACCATTAGATAAATTTTAAGTACTATATATGAAACAATAATAGTGTATCAATGTAAAATTTTCAAGTGTGATAATTACATGTGATTGTATAGAAGAATATTCTTAGTCCTAGGAGCTACATGCAAAAGTACTTAAGGATAAAAGTAATTATTTTTGTTATTCTTGGAATTTCTCTCTCTATATATACATATATATGTTTAATTTTTAAAGTGTAAATGTGGACTCAGATTAATTTTTATCAATATAATATGATTCATCCTTCTTGTCACTATTCAGTTTTAGCAAAATCAAACTGTCCCAAGTGAAAACCCCTCCAGGTGTCTTCTCCATCCTTTCTTCAGACCTCTACTGTTTTTTAAGCACATTCATACATTTGACACAAGCTGCCCCAGGTTGCCTTTGTACTTTCCAGTCTCTACCCTGGAAACAGCCATTTCTCCAAGAAGCCCTGGCTCCACTTTGTAGGGAAGGTGTTTACTAGACTGAATTTCTGTGACTACAGCAGTTTTCATTTCAAAATTACAGTTTCATTGCTTGGAAATTAGATGTTAATCCTCTGTTAAAATAAGGACATCCATGTAAAAACTAAAATACTGAATCTAGCAGTTATTTATAGTTCAGGGTGTATGTATGTTTAATCAATTTCTTTTATAAGGGAATGGAAGTTGAAAGAATGAGCACATTTGAAAAGTGGGAGGAGCAATTGAGAAATGAGAGGGTCCTATGGATGAAGAAAGAAAACTTACACCATTTTTTCTATTCTAGATCCCATTATATACATGATTTGAATTTATATTTGCAACAATCCTCATTTTTGTAAATGAGAAGTAACATGTGTCTAAAGTTACAAATGGGTAACTAAAACCAGAACCCTCATTTTGCCATTCTCCTCATGCCATTCTCCAAGTCAACCAAGGAGAACTGTAGGCAAAACAGACAAGATTCATTCACCTCCAGTCCTGAGAAGGATAAACTATTGTCATGCTGCTTATTTCATTGAATGGTCATTGTGAGTTACAAGCACAGCCACCTTCATAAACCATGTCCTTTGGTAGAGGATAAGGTTCAAATATTTCTCTCTACTGCCCAAGAAGTCTGTGGGAAACAATTCTACTTGATTTGCTTTCAGTGTTGAGTCAAAGAGAACAGATAGTTATCTTAAACTAATGTGGTCTCTGTTGGATTATGCATTACAAGTACTGTGTGTTGGCAGAAGCTAGTGTTAAGTGTAGGAAAGATTGCAAGCTTGTAAGAGGTAAGTGAGCAAGCTGCCTGAAAAACAGCATTGGGTAGAAAGCCCAGAACATGTTTTTCTCTCTTCCTTATTATTACCTTGGCCAACTTTCTGAACTCTCTTGGTTCTCAGTTTCCTCATGGTAAATGGGGATGATAATGATAGCTTGCCTGGAAGAAGGAGGCAGGACTCTAGAACAATGTCAAGAGCCACACATTAAGTATCTTTGATAGACAGAACATTGCAAAAGAACAAATAAAATGGCAAATATAATCATTAATATTATGGGTTTTTAGCTTGCAAGTCCTCTGTTTTCCAATATGATTTAAAGAAACCTGCATAAAATAACAATTATATGCACATTTTAATGGGTACACAATATATAAAACTATAACCTGTGACACAAAAGGAGGGAAGGAATTATATAAAATACAATAAACAGAGTTTAAGAAAAACTTATGACAAAGAAGGACATTACATAATGATTAAAGGGTCAATTCATCAAGAAGACGTATTAATTATAAACACATAAACAGTCCCAAAATATTGAAGCAAAAACTGACAAAAGTGTTTGATGATAATAATAGTATACTGCTATGTCCCACTTTCAGTATAAGTAGAAAAACTATACAGAAGTTCCACAAGGAAATAGAAGATGAACAATACAATAAATCGACTTGACCTTAACAACATATATGAAAAACTCCACCCAGCAAGAACAGAATAACACACTTTCTTCTCTAGCGTATGTGGAACATTTGCAGAACAGACCACATATTAGGCCACACACACACACACAAAAAAAAAACTCAATAAATGTTAAAAGACTGAAGTCATATGAAGTATTTTCTCTGACCACAGTGGATTTATAAAATTATATTATCACTGTAAAACCCCTAGGAAAAAAGCATAGGGGAAAAGCTTCATAACATTAGGTTTGGCAATAACGTCCCATATATCACAACAAACTACAGAAACAAGATAAAACAAAATTTACACGAATAAAAATGCATCAAATTGGCAGTTCTTGTCCCAAGACTGTCTGCCTGTGTCTATGCAGGGTCTCTTTTAACAAACTTGTCCTTTCCAAATGCAGATCTCTGCCCACTTGTATCTATGTAGGTACATTCTTATCTTTTTTTCTAATAAACTTACCCTTCTGAATATTAAGAAAAGACGGAGAGAATGAAACCTGCCCTTCTGAATATTGAAAAAAAAAAAAAAGCTTCTACATAGGAAACATTCAACACAGTGAAAAAGCAAACTACATGATGGAAAAAAAATTTAAAAACTATATATCTGAAAAGGGGTTAATATCCAAAATATGCAAATAAATCCTACAACTCAACAGCAATAAAACAAATAACCCAATTTAAAAATGGAAAAAGACTCGAGTAGACATATTTCCAAAGAAGGCATGTAAGAGGCCAACAAGTATATAAAAAGTACTTTACATCATTAAGTATCATGGAAATGCAAATCAAAAACAAATGAGATATAATTCATACCTGTTAAGATGGGGTATTTCTTTTTTAAAGTTAACATGTTTGTGAAAGACGTGGAGAAATTGGAAACTTATTTTACTGTTTGTACTTGAAAACTGTAAAATAGTGCAGTCTCTATGGAAAATAGTATGGACATGCCTCAAGAAGTTATTATTACCATATGATCCAACAATCCCACTTTGGGATAGATATCCAAAATAATTGAAATGAAGATGTATGTGTTCCCATGTTCATGGTATCATTATTCACAATAGCCACAAAGAAACAAATTCCTCAAAATATGAAAACTGCACAAAAAGAAATTATTAATACGAATCCAAAAAGAAATATAAAATCTGAATAAAACTAAAACAAGTACGGATTGAAACAATGACAAAAGCTTTCAACAAAGATAAGTTCAGGAACTGGATGCCTTCTCTCATGAATCTACCAGAGGTTTTGACAAAGAACAACAATCTTTCCCAATTCTTCAAAAAAAAAAAATAGAAAAGAAATTAAAAATTTCTAATCCATTCTACAAGACCACCATTACCCTGACAACAAAGCTAAAGATACTGTAAGAAAATTAAAGGTTAATATCTTTTATATAGCTGTAAAAATCCTCAACAAAATTGTAGCAAACCAAATGCAACAACAGATTAAAAGGATTGTATGCCATGACCAATTGGTATTTACCTTGGATTTCAAGGGTGGTTCAACATGAAAAGTAGTCAATATATTACACCATATTAGTAGCAATCAGTATATTACATCATATTAAAAGAAGGAAAGAACAAAAAAGTATAACAAAATTCAATTCTCTTTTGCACATGCATAAGAAACCCCAGAAAATTAAGACTAGAAGGCATGTTCCTCAACATGATACTGGAATACAAATGTCATATGGCATGATTGTATGTCATATGGCATGTGTGTATATGAAATGTCCAGAATAGGTTTAGGGACAGAAAGTAGATTAGTGGTTGCAAAGTGCTGGGGTGGGAGAGGCAAATAGCCCACTTTGTGGGATGATGGCAGGATTCTGGGTTTAGATAATGACCATGGCTGCAAACCACTGCTAATGTACCAAATGCTGCTGAATTGTGCATCTTAAAAGTATTTTAAGAGTGAAATTCATATTATGTGAATTTTATCTTAATGGAAAAAAATGGGAGAAAAGAGGAATCGTTTTTCACCCAGCATATTGCTAGTCACATTTTCCATTCATTTTTTTTCATTGACCAAGTGGACATTTGTCCATATTTAGGTTGTGAGTTAATTGAAGGGAATTTCCAAACTGGAGTGAAAACTGCATAATTTGTTCTGACTCTACTTCCTCTGATTCTACTTTCTATGACCCCACTTAAAACACGCCTCCCCCCCCCCATATATATACTCAGACACCCTGCGTTTTATGTAATCCTTCTCAAACTTTTTCCAGCTTCAGATAATACAATTTGGTTTTATTTTTTCATATTAGATGTAATTCTGGGGCCTGGAGCATCACTCCACACAGAGTACATGTTCAATAAACGTTTTCACTGGCCAGCTGGAATTGCAGATTTGATTCCTGTGAGTATACTACATTAATGGCTCCTAAAATAGCCGTGTCTCTTTGACTTGTCTGTGCAACACTCAGCAGCTATTTCCCAGAATGAAACTAGGTCACATCTGGGACATATGAACAGTTGTAAGAAATATCGTTGGAAACACAAAACCCATAAGTATGTATCAAATATAATCAAGCTAATCATGCCAAAAATTATAAACGATTGAAACTTCATTTCATTCTTATATTTTTGGCCTTTGCTCTTTTACTTCATTTATTAAGTTTTATAGCAAAAGAACGGCTGACACATGTTGAAAATCAAAGTAGGATGAAAAATGAAAGAAGAAAAGCAAAATGATTCTATGAGCCTTTTTCTTTGTGAATTCTCCCCTACACTGCAGTTATTTGGTTATGGGGACAGATTGTGTACAAAGGATTGAAGACATTTTAGTCCTCCTGTAAAAACATTTATCAAAAGAGAAAAAAACAAATCTCTATTAATAAAAAGAATCTAAAGAAGAGGGCCTATCCTGTCTGAAATAAGATGTAAGACACTTTATAGAAGAAGCACTTGGAATTATCTGACTTGGGTGTTTCTAGGAACAAGAGAATTTGCTGGATGCCCATAGATCTTTGGGCCTAAACACCATAAATGATATACTTTGTGGACACAATCCTTTCACTATTGTTTAAGTCACTTTTAAAGTTGATTATTTAAGAAATGGAGGCAAACTAACCCCTTTTTGATGGCATCTGGAAATTATAAATCAGTACAAAAATAACAAGGCATGTAAGAACACCAGGCATACCATTAATTATGTTATGCCCACTCACCTTTATTCTATACCCAGGTACTTAAAATGGCACAAAGGAAAATCACGTACCTGCTCTTTGGTTAAAAACTGGAGCAATATTTTACATCTTCATAAAAGCTAGTATCTTGCTGTTGTCCAGGGTAAGTAAGGTGCTTCATTCTGATTCTCTGTGTTCACATTCCATGTTGGGGATCAGGTCATCTGATGGAATGGGTTTGAGTCTTGTGCCTCAAAATTCTCATGAAGTCTTTTTTCCTTTATCCTGTCTCCTACAAATTTCTTCAGATTTATCAGTGTTCATTAAATATCTATTATAAATAGCACTTGGTCTGCAGTAGGATCTCAAAAAAGTAACTATTCCCTCCTCTTTCAATCTTGTTGTAAAACATTCATTGCATCAGAAGCAGAACACATGCCCTCCCTGGGTTCTGGTGAGAATTTACCTAAGGAACTGTGTACACAAGTATGAATGGGGTTGAGGAAACCAACAAGCAATCCTGAGGCACCAGGAATAGCAACATCAAAAAGCTGTTAGTATATTTAGGATGAAAGAAGCAAGAGGGACAGCAGTCTTGGGGTGTGGTGAGAGCTGGCACCAAGGAAGGCAGCTGTTATGGGGAGCTGTGAACACAAAGGGGCACCTACCCTTAGGCAGTTGGTATCTAGGCAGCGGGGAAAAGTTACTTGCTGGCTGAACCGAACAGGAAGCCAGAAGACAAAGGGAACCTACATGTTGCAGTTTGCAGGGCAGGCTCCTAGGGCACAGAGCAGGGCAGAGAAGCGGGGGATGGATCTAGCTGACCGCAGGGAATACAGCACACATCCACTTCAGAATTTAACTTCTGCACAATTCCTGAAGCAGTCATTTTTATTCAAATTTTACATGAGTCCTAGAGGTAATCAAGTTTAAACAACTTGCTGAAGGTCATTAGGCTACTAAATGGCAGATACAGGATTTAAATTCATGTGTTCTAGTTCTATTCAGTTATATAAAAATGTCTGTCTTTTATTTATATGACTCTTTTCTATTTTTGATGATGTGAATTTCATAAACTATTATCAATTTCATATTTCTTGGCCCCTAGGAAATTCAGAGTCAAATGTTATGGCTTCTTGACTAAGTGATTAGGATTTCATGACTTTCGTTTCTCAGTGGATTTACCTTACTATTTGATCTTCTCTCTTGATTTGTCTTTTTATATTGCATTTATTTTCTTATATCTTTTTTGAAAAGGTGAAGGGTAAGCGAGTGAATAATGGTGTAACAATGGACCTGAGTTTAATGAGCCTTTTCCCTAAAACAGCCATGAACTTCCACCATACAGGGACTGCTCACCCCGCACCTCCATTTTCAAGCGCACACACATCCGCCATCTTGCCTTTACAGTTGGCGTTCCCCTCACAGTCTTTGTCAATCAAGTCCCCAGCTGCTGTTCCCCATAAATTGGCATTGGCAGGTGAGTTATGTTTGGTGTTCTATGATCTGTAAATTAACTGATGATACTATAGGATCTGTAATATGGAAATACCCTATGGAGAGAGCGGCTTCCTTGTTTAATAGCAGACATCCTCAGCATCTTTCCTCAAGCTTGTTGTACGTGATGAGCATCGTTATAGTCTGATTACCTCCCACACTCCAAGTCCTTTAGTAGAAGGCAAGATGAGCTACATGTGATTGCACTCCCTCTCCAAGTAATTTATTTTTCTTCTTCATACTCAAATTGGTGGCGATACTCCAAGGATATCTCAGTGGTTATTAAAAACAAGTATTGTGCTTCTTGTTTATATCATTCTAGATAAAGGTCTATTTGGCCTTATTAATAGAATTAGCTCTGCTAAAGCCAAAGGGTCACAATTTCATTATCTCAGATCCTGAAGCAGCATGACACCATTGAGGAGAGAGTGATATTCATTTAAGAAACTCTAGACTTGGATTTCATTCAAGACCACTTAGTAGAAGTTCCCAAAGGACTGTTAATAACAAAGCTCAGCCATAAGGTTATAATGGCATGGAACAGTACTACAGCCAAAATAATACTGATAATAGCAGTTTCTTGGCGTTCTGTATTTGAAGACAACAATGTGTTTTCACATATATCATCCCATAATCCTGAAGTGAAGTTCTAACAAGTTTCCTTCAAACACACTTATCTTTCTATGTAAATGTAAATATGTGATGCTAGATGTCACTGATGGGCATTTTAGCCATATTGTTCACCTTCTACTCTTGTGTGAAGCTCGGGGGCATCGGCTGTGAGTTTTAAACATGAAGAATTATTATTCCTTTACTTAAGGTGACAACCGGATCACTTCTCTTTCTCTCCCAAGTTGTGCTTATGAAACTTTGACATTAGCACAGATGGGGCTACTTCTGCTAAAGAAACATTCTAATCTTTGATATATTTAAGAGTTAAAATTAAGAAAATGTTCAGTATTCTGACCCCCTTCCAATGAAGAATCTTCCTCCATGTTCTTTCCCATGTTCTTCCATTCGTCCAATAGTTTCAAACTATACAATCAACATTTTGATGTTATTTTTACTTTAAAATATTAGTTTCTCATGTATTACCTCATGAAGTTTCCGTGTCATTCTGTGTGGTAGGGACCATGATTTACTGTTTACCGTAGAGATATTCATGTTCTGGCATTTGGAATTAGACAAATTCTGGGGCAGGGGATGGGTGAGAGGTGTCAGCTGATTCAATGATGACATAATCACTAGTGTTCCTTTACTATTCATTCAAAAATATCTGTTGCTCATTTCTGTGTAAACAGCACAAACCAGACTTTGTGAAGGATACATCAGTACATAGAACCCTTCAGAACATGTCCTTGAGGCTCCAAGAGTCACTTAAAGGTTCTATATGTCTTCCTACTGCCAAGCTTTCCCTATGGCTGTTTTCTCTACCTAGAAGATTCTTCCTAGCTTTCTTAATTCTTTATTATATATCTATGTTATGAAAGGAGGGTCATGTCATATTGACCACTGAATCCACTGTCAGGAGCACTGTGCTTTGTACATGATTAATGCTCCATCCATATTTATTGACTGAACTCCTCGTGCGATTTGCTGTCAACCCTTGCTTTCCCTGTAGAAATTATAGTTCCCTGCTTATTTACAGCTCAATTTTCTTTTGTTCTTGGAGTTCTTACTGCCATTTCTGCTTCTGACTCTGAAATAAACTCCTGAAAAATAGGAAACACAGAAAGTCTTAAAATATTTTACCTCTGACAAGTTGTACATAAGCTCTGCCTGGACCCACTGTCAGTCCACAATAGGAAAAGCTGATCAGCGACACAATGGGAACTAAACATAAGCTGATAAAATTAACCATATTTGACCAAAACAGCACCAGTTTCTGACATTTTTAGTAGAAATAGTAGAATCATACATTTTATCCTTTTTTTTAAGAGTTTCAGCTACAATGATTGCTGACATCCAACATATAGCATACAACATCTAAAACAAAATTAGAATATTTTCCAAAATTTTCCTCATTTTTCAAAATGAATAAAATAAATTTAAAATATTTAATAAGAAATGTCATAACTCCATTATAATACATTGATTTTGTTACACCGTGTAAGATATACTACATACATTTTTTAACCTTTGGAACTTCATATTCATCATCAGCATAATCTTCTATTCAAACATCTGTACATTTCCGGCATGAGAACAGGACCTGGCATGTAGAATGTGTTCAGAAATCATTTTTGAAATGAACGAATACATAAACCATGACTGACACCTAAAGAAACTTCACAGAGTGCAAAGTGGAGAATGTTCCAGCCATTATTCCACTTGAACTTCTTAACAACCCTTTGAGTTAGGCCAAGAGAGGATCACCAATTCTAACTTAAAAATGAATAAAGATTAGCCT
Source organism: Scalopus aquaticus (assembly GCA_004024925.1). Taxonomy (NCBI): domain Eukaryota; kingdom Metazoa; phylum Chordata; class Mammalia; order Eulipotyphla; family Talpidae; genus Scalopus; species Scalopus aquaticus. Next base: position 92,085 of record PVIJ01004971.1, on the reverse strand, counting down.
TGAGGGATTAATTGATTTGTCAAAGTTATACACAGTCTGTGGCAGAGTAGCCATTCAAACAAAAGTCTTATGACTCCAAGTCTCAATGCTTTTCTCTTTTTAAAATTGTATAGCATTGCATTATGGCATTATATAACTCACAGCTCTGTCATTAAAATTCAACATATTCTAGCTTGGCTTTCAAACTTATCTTTATATGTGGCATAAGAACTGAGAAGGCCTTAACAAGTTAAATGCAGCTCGATATATTTCTAAAACATCAAAATGGAATTAGTCTTTTTTTTTTAATTAAAAACTCATTATTCTAAATTGACAGACATTAAAATAAATTCAAGGCCTGAAAATAATTGAATAGTTTCTCTTAAGGCTAAAATAGCAGGAAACCACAGGGCACGTGGAACAAAAGCAGCCATGCTGTTTGTCAATGGTCAGCATCCTTTAGACCAAGTGAATAATTATCACAAGGAGATAGGAAGTCTAAACTATAACTAAGAAAGGCTATAGCACTGCTCCGCTGGGGTTGATTATTTCCTTTTGTTGGATTCTAATAGTACTACTCCACAGATGATACAGAACCTTGTGTTAACATTTTCATAGTCATATTTGATCCATGCAGTTTAAAATCTGTATTTTCAAGAAACAAATTGTTTTGTTAATGTGTTTTACACTTAGTAAACCTTTAGATTTTACATAAGACATGATAAACATTTTTAAACAACCATTGCCTCACTGTTTAACAAAAACAATAGACTATTGTTAGTTCGTTTGGCCTGACAATCAATAAACTTCTAATAACTCTGAAGTAATTAGAGTAATTCAGAGAAAAAGAACAGCCTCAGGAGCTGTGTGTTACTGAAATCCTCAGGTTGAGACTGGTTATGGTGTTAAAGAGGAAATTCCTGCATCAAGAGGTGGGAGAAGCTTTTTTGTATTTTTGTTAATTTTTTAAAACTTTGTAGCATTCCTAATTTCAGAAAATGTCTCCAATTTGTTTATAACAAAAGAACAGGTATAACAAAAATAATGCTAGCTTTCATTAAATGCAATCAATCAGTAAAAGAGGACAGAAAAAAATTATCAATAATTCACAACTAATGAAAATATCACTGAGTGTTTATAAAACATAGTCAAGGAAAGAAGAAAGCTGGAGAGGTTCCCACTTCTTCAAGTCCTACATTTCTTTTTCTTTTTCTTTTCTTGAGAGTTATTTTTATTTATGATATATACAAGAACTGGGGTGTAGGCCAGAGGTATGGAGGGTGAGATGATTCACCAGAGACAGAGGGGGGAGCAGAACAGGAAGATCCAATGAAATGCACTGCTGAGGAGAGCAGTGGGAGAGACAGGAGAGGTCTACTGCACCATGTGGGTAAGGTCCCTGGCCTGGAGAAAGCTTGATAGTGCTGAGATTTTAACCCCTGTGCCATCAGGGAGGTCCCCTCAAGTTCTCCATTTCTATATGAGGTAGCATGCACCTCCCTTCCCTCTTCAAAACCCTTGTGTGATCACTCAATGAATTTGTTACTGGGCAAAATGAGGGACATTCTGGGACCCTCAAACCTTCCTGTCTAAATGGGTTCTGCCATCCACTGCATAAAGACAAAACATCGTGATTAAGACCATCAATAGAAAACAACTTTAATACAATTAGAATGCAACAGAGAATTAGTGTGCAATAGAGACACCCAAAGTTATCCATCCCCTTTTGGGTAAATGCCCAGCCAAACAGAGTTGTCCCAAAGCAGGGCCACTGAGATCTGACAGCTTGCCACAAGTCAAACATACCCTCTGGTGGGGACCCATAGGAAAGTGGTAGAAGGGACCAGCCGAGCATGGAAAGAAAAGTGCAAAATCAAAATACAAGTCAAGCTAAAGGCTGCCATTGTCAGCCTCCTCATGGGTTTCCACCCACACCTCTTTCAAGTGTCTCCTTCTGTACCCTCCAAGTCCTTGGTACAAGTCCAAGCAGGCATAGCTTCTTCACAGTTCTCCGCTCCATGTGCCTCCCCCAGGTCATCTCCTAGTCCTCGTCTCCTTCTTTCCTTTCAAAATCTGAAATCCTTGCCATGGCCTTCAAGGCCCAAGATGAGCCAGCCTCTACCCATTCGCAGTCAAATTCCCCTGGGTCACTGCGTTCCTGCGTGGTGGGATCTTCTAGCCCTTCATCCACATCAACTTCTTACTCAGTGCTTCTTCAGATGCTACATCTTCACTTGAAATAGTCTCTCCTTGCACTTTCACCTAGAAAATTCCTTTTTACTGAATAGATTTTGGCTTAAGAATTCCTACTGCAGAGAAGACCAAGTTGACCTCCATCTTACTCCATTTATATCAAATAAACCACAATTGTTCGACATAGAATGTGATATTTTTCTTCATGGCCTTTTTTTTTACAGTTTTATTTATTTTTTTAAATATATATATTTTTATTGTTATTTATATCTTTTACATTTTGTATTCCCCTTGGGTAACCCACCGCCAATTCACCCGTGATCCATCTCCGCGGTCCCTTGTGTCCTTTTCTATTCCATTTTGTGCCCTTATCCTTCCCCCCGCCCCCAACCCCAAGTGTCTCTCTCCTATTTGTTTTCTTCATGGCATTTTTAAGAACCTATTTATGTTTCCATTTACTTAAGACTTTTTGTGTGTATGTACATGGGTTATGCATATGTACATTATATTCTAGCTGTGTCCACTGAGAGGATCTAGAAGCACAGAGGTCTTTGTTTCTAATACCATTCTTTGCAGGAACTTGAACTTCTTGAAGGATTAGCTGATTCTAGTACTGGGGCAGAAAATATAGAAGAGGAGCCTGGAGCATCTTCTCGTGACAGAAAGCAAAGAAGTGCCTTGAAAGTAGTAACATGTGAGGAAGACATATTGTCAAAGTTCCAATGGTCAAAGTTGGAACAATTTGAGCAACAAAATAAAAAAAAATCATAGTACTGGATCATAATCTAAAGAATAAAATAAACATCTGTGACTCCATATGGATATAAATGATTGGATACATAATTAGAGGAGAAGAGACAAATTTTCTTGCAGAACTGTGAAAATTATAACTTATAAAAGTAATTAGTCACCCCTCAAGAGGTAGAGTTTAAACCCTCTCCCCTTGAGTGTGGGTTAGACTTAGTCACTCACTTCTAACTAACAGAATATAGAAACATAAAAATAATAGCTTTACAGTAAGGAAATATGAACTAAGCCACCTTAGTGTAGTGATTAGGGCTAATATCACCAGTGATAAATCATGTTAATAGCAAGTATCCTTGACATGATGGGGTGAAAAGGGCACTCTACCTTTACATTATTCATCCAATTTATCATAACTCCAGTTTATTATGAGAAAACATCAGGCAAACCCACATTGAGGAACTTCCTACAAAACCTAACCAATAGGTTTCAAAAGAGTCAAGGTCATAAAATAGGAAGGAAGTCAAGGAACAGTCACAGATTGGAGGAAACTAAGAAGTCGTAATGACTAATTACAGTGTAGTGAATTCTATGAGTTTCTGGAACAAAAAACATTAGTGGGGAACTGGTGATGACTATTAAAGTCTGTGGTTCAGTTAAAGTACTGTACCAGTGTCAATTGCTTAGTAATGATAAATGTGCTAGGGTTGTGTGCATTCTTAACGTGATGGAGAGCAAAGAGAAATTATATGGGAACTCTGTACTAAACAGTACTAAACTAATCACTCTGTAAAATTATTTCAAAATGAAAAGTTAAAAATAACTTTTTAAAAAAGATTTCATTTATTTATGCATACAAGATCTGGTGTATAGGCCCAGAGATGTGGGGGGCTGTGAAAGGATTCACCAGAGACAAAGTGGAGAGCAGAATAGGCAGATCTACTGAAGTACACTGCTGAGGGGAGCAGTGAGAGAGAAAGGAGAGGTCTGCTATGCCACGTGGGAAGTTCCCTGGCCGGACTGAACTCTGATCGAACTCGTGCTGCAGTGGCTTGCGGATAGCTTCATAGTGCTGAGACTTAACCCCCTGCGCCACCAGGGAGGCCCTAAAAATATTTTTCTCTCATTTACCTGTAATTCCATTGGCAGGGCTTATTTCTGAAGTATAGTGTACAATAGTGATTACTGTACGTCCCTTCTTAGAACAGGCATGTACACTGGATAAGACTTTATGTTCTAGAGCCTGGCTATGTATTTGCTTCCTGGCTTTGTTACTCATGAACCATGTTGCTGATAGGTTTCGTAAACACTCCATATTTCAGTTTTCTCATCTATGAAAAGGATATAAACTACTTGTGAGAACAGAAGGACTTAATACACACAAAACACGCACAACAGTGCAAGGTTAGTTATTATTGGTATACAACTCCCACTTAATGTATCACTGCCCAATGAGAGAATGAATGATGCAAGCTGTTTTACTAAGTGAGTCATGATTCAATTACAGTCAGAAAGAGAATGTTTGGAGAAGAGATTCAAGGTGTAGAGTGGTATCAATGCAATGGGACTCCTTTTAAAGACAGATAATATTAATAAATATTAATAATAATAAATAGTTGAAAGACATACCATAGCTTCCAGTATGCCTAATTTATTTCTTTTAATTCTAATCAGATGGTAACATAAACATTCTTGCTTATCTGTGTGACAGCAGCAGTGATAATTTGGTATTTTAGGATGGGAGGATTCTAGCTTCTCCACATTGTCCACAAACATTCCATCTCAATTCTTTGATCTTGGACTATGACATTGTCTCATTCTATGGAAAGGACCTTGCAAAAGCAGTTTCATAACAAGTCTACTAGCTCCTCCTTTCCAGCATATTGAACCTACTATACATTTCCTTTATAGTAATTCTAAATTCTCTACCAAAAGAAATAGTTTATGGCCATCAGATGTTAATACTCACTGCACCTGAAATGTGTACTGTATTTACAACCACTACCGTTAGGTAATGACTGAACGACAGAAGTCTTATATCACACTGTCAAGTAAGGCACAGAGATGCCTTCTTGACACCTGTAAACATTACTCTGGCAGTTTTCACTTTCCCAGAGGACACACTTTAATAAAGGATGATGAAAATGTTTATCACCCAAGGCTGATGCTGAGAATTTTTTAAGTAACAGATTATTTTTAGGTAAGAATTAGGAAGCAATGTATCTGAAGTGTGGTATTGTGAAGAGTGGGTCTTGATTACATGCAAAGTTAATTTGAGTCTTGGTTTCACTATTTACTGGCTGTGTGACCATTGGTAATTTTTCCCCTTAAATCATGTTTACTAAGGTAAAGTTGGTTTACATCATTGTATTTTTAGGGGTTCTAGTTTTAAACCTCTACAAATGTATATTTTCACACCATGTCTACCACCAATGCCCCAGTGTTCCTCCAACACGTTCCACTGTTCTTGGTAATTTGTTTAAAATTTTTGTGTTTCAACTTATTCATCTGCAGAAAAGAGGATAATAGGATGTACCTTACAGCTTATTTTGAGAGTAAAATAAGTGATACCGTCCTGTGTGGCATGTCTGGTATTTAGTAGCTTGTTATTGTGGGTAAAGCTGTTTTTAAGTATCTTTCCTGAAGGGTATTTTCTTTCATATTTGTTCCGCAGAGTCTGCTCCTAGAGAGGGCATGAGGTTAGGACCACCCTTAGATCAAAATGGCTGGGAATGCCAGTTGTGATTTAGAACCACCAGGGGGAGCTTTTCAGATATGCCAAAGCCAGGTTACATCTCAGAACATTCAGTCAGAACCTCCATACAGAGAGTCCAGACTATCCTGGTCATCTGGTATACAGCTGGGAATGCGGATCAGTAGGCTAAAGGAACCAGGGCTCTGAAGTTGGAGGATGTGTTGGTTAATTTTACGTGTCCACTTGACCAGGCCAAAATGTACCCAGATATTTGGTTAAACGCTATTTCTCAGTGTGTCTCTGAGTGTGTTTCTGGATGAGCTGTGCATCTGAATCTCTAGGCTGAGTCAAGCAATTGCACTCCCCATGTGTGTGGGCATCATCCTATTATATGATAAGGATCTGAATAAATCAGAAGGAGGAAAGAGAACTCCATCTTTCTGCTTACCTGCTTGAGCTGGAGCATTGGTCTTTCTTCCCCTCGGTCTGGGATTCATATCATCTACTCTCCTTGGCTTCAAGCTTTAGGATTTGTCTAAACAAAACCACTAAGATTCCTGGGCTTCTAGTTTGCAGAAAGCAAATTGTGGGACTTCTCAGTCTCCATATTTATGTGGTCCCATTCCTCTGGAGGAGTCTGGCCCATATAGGTGACACACTTAAGATCCTTTGAACTCTCCACTTTGGAGAAGACTGACTACTATTCTTCTTGATGAGGAACATGGACCTCTGTATCCCTAAAAGAGATAAATTAAGTTTAATTGATATAATCCTGGATTCAGGCCCGGTAAGGAAGGATTAAGTTTAATATATTTGCATAAACATGATTTGATGAGCAGTAAGTTGCAAAGTTATCTAATGGGTAATTATAAATTAAGTCATATTCGTCTCTAGGATAACTCACACATATTTTTATATTTGATATATCTATTAATCCGTTGTAGTCATTACTTTCTTAATTCAAAAATTGTTCTGTTGTTGGCTAGTGGAAAACTCTTCAAGTTGATCCTAGTGTTATTTTAATATGACTAAATAGTCTTTGGTAGCAACTCTCCAATGTAAGTTAATATTAGCTATTATTATTGGTGTGTGGGCTTTCATTCTTGTAAATTAAAGTTGTAACTTAAGTATAGTATGAGAAACAAAAATTTTTAAATTGAATTAAGTTTTTGTACAAATGAAAAAAGTTATAAGGAGAGTAAAATAATTAGGAAAGTTTTAAAAGGGTAACACATTGTTATCTCATTGTACATTTACAGTCATAAAGGCTTTTTTTTAACCACTTCCTTACCAGCTCAATCATATTTATAACAAAGTCAACATTGTATTTATTTCCTGTAGATTTTATAAGCTCCCAGAAGTTTCCTGGTTAGTTCCTGTATTAAAAAGAATAGGTGATACCAAGGTCAAATACATGTTCCTGATATAAATAGCAGGAAGTGTATGAAGTGTTTGTGGTGAGAAGAGTAGAATTGAAACATATGCTTGAATACATATAAGCACAATATGTTCTCCAGTGCTAGATAACACCTGGGTAGAACAGCTAAGTCATATGTTTCAGATATTATACTTTAAAAATTACTATGTAGATGTAAAAATGGGAAATGCACATTGGCAAAAAAAATAAAGAGGTTTGCAAGTAACATAATTCAACTTAATGGTTTCTTCAAATCCTTTTTAATTGTAATGGGTTTTTATCTTGCCATATATTCCAAAACTTCTAAAATCACGATAGTATATTAAACCAAAAATCTTAGAAGCATATTGTCAAAAGGATGACATTAAAATTTTATACAATATTGGAATTTAAATCAATACAACTTCAATGTAACTCATGAAATTAGAAACACCATGTGTCACAAAATAGCTAATGTTAGAGAGATTTTCCTTTGGTTTTGCTTGGAAAGAGTTTTTTCCATTTTTCAGTTAAAGACCTAGCAATAAGTTAAGGTTATCTGTGCTGTTAGTGTATATGTATAGGGTTAGGGTACAAACAGGGAGAGTAGCTAAGAGGGATGAGTGAGATGTCCTTAGCCTGCTGTGTGTGACTAGGGAATTCCTAGCTAAAATATGTAATGGAAACAAGGAAGCCTTAATAGTTAGAATTAATGGAAATACTAAATTTAAAAAGATCACAGTGAAGTTCAAGATGGTATTATTAATATTTGACACTTGCTATACTAACAGTTTGATTTCTGGTAACTCCATAGTTACAATTGAATTTTACTGAAAGAACAATTGAATTTAAATGAAAGACTTCTTACATTTCTAAATAGAAGTCTTCTTTGAGCCTATTTTTAATGACTAATTTAGACACTGATAGTCACATTCATTTGTAAGACGATATTTGATAAACTAGTGAATAGAATTTTGTTTCTATAATTAGGTAAAACAACCAAATTTCACTCAGTAGCCATTAAGTTGCAGATAAACCTCCTATTCACAGACAATGTGAATGAAGACATGCATACAACTCATGTCAAAACATTAATAACTCTTTGTTAATTAGGGTCCAAATTATTGTGTTGGGTTTGTGTGAGTGCAGTAAAATGTTTTGCACAAAAATTTCTCTGATGGAGTAAGTCTGGAAGATGCCTCACAACTTATTTCTCTCTATGAAATTCATATCATTTGTAGCATACTAAAGGGCCTTTTTAATATATCCTTTAATACCAAAGTTGGTTTGATTCAGTGTTTCTCAATCTAGGTTGACCATGGTCTTTTTTCTAGTTAACACCTATTTTTATTCTAGCAAAGCTGTTGGCAATCTACGCAAAAACTCTTTCTTCCTCTTCCTTTTTAACAGAAACATGATTCACTGGGACAGCAAAATATATATCCCCAGAGTATCATGAGAACTCTAAGCCAGTTTTGGCCAACTTGTGATGTGGAATGTGGGCGATCAGGCAGAAGTCTGGCACGAACAGCAGGTCCTATTATGGTGCTATCAGGTGAAAAATAAGGTGCCTTTAGAGATGGCAGCATCTTGTAATCAGGAAGTAAGACATTTGAGGTAAAAAACCAATAGGTGGAGGCTGGAGAAATAGAAGGATTAAAAGGTCTTGGATCTTGATTGGATTGTTTACAAGTCAATTTGAAGACCTCCTGTCTCTGTATTTCTTTCTTTTTTTTTTTTAAAGATTTCCTTTTTTTTTTTTAAGATTTATTTATTTATATATACAAGCTGGGGTACAGGCCAGAGGTGTCGGGCGGCGAGAGGGTTCACCAGAGACAGAGCGGGGAGCAGAACAGGCAGATCAGAAATACACTGCTGAGGGGAGCAGCGGGCGAGGCAGGAGAGGTCTGCCGCACCATGTGGGATTCTCCCCGGCAGGAGAGAATCGCATCGCTGCTGCCGACAGCTCCACAGCGCAGCGCTTAACCGCTGCGCCACCAGGGAGGCCCCTGTCTCTGTATTTCTTATTAGGGATTTAAATATCTCATCCCATAAACCACCGGCAAATGGGTTGTTATCACTTGTAGTTGAAGGTGCTCAAATCAGACCACCCCAAGACTCTCAAAACTGGTCTCCTTAAGATGTTCCACTCTGGCATGCTGAATATTTTCAGCTAACAGCAATGACATTCTGAGATTGAGAAGCTCTGTCTTTGCCTATGTCCTTTGTCATTCCTTAATTGAAGAAATCTCTATGACCCGTTTCTGCCTTTTTCCTAATTCAAGGAGCAATCATTACTCCCCCTTTTATGACCTAGAAAAATGTAGTTTGTGAGGGTCTCATCCAGTTGCACTTTTATCAGTGAATGTGCCCTTACTATTTAAGAATTTATCTTTACAGAGTAAAGGGGATGAGGTAACCCCTTCTTGCTTGTCAGGGGGAGTCTCTCCCCTCCCTCCTTGAGGCCCCAGATTCCTAAATGTGGGATAAATGTTCCCGTCTGCTCCATTAGTCTTTAGAATTTACAACCATGTAAATTCTCCATATGTATGTTGTTAAATTGATGGCTTTTCCTTTGCTGAACATCTAATGCTGTTTTGATTACGTGTCCACCCCGAGAAGAACCCAGAAGGGTACAGGATGGTTTCTTTTGTGCCTCCATTTAGCTAAACACCCTCCCAACTGATAAACATTCTCTTGGGAAAGCCCAGAATAGAATGAGGATGATCTTGCTGATCGCCCTTGAGACTGAGTTCTCAACACATACTGGTGTGGAAAGGAAGCAGGATCAGCTCAGGGGCCAAGGGGATTAAATGAGCCACCAGTCTCTCACCAAGCAAGTCTGAGCTTCAGCAAACTTAGTTTCAATATCAGTTCTCATCGTATCAGTTTATCAGTACAATTAGGACTGATTATGGGGAGCTAAGACATGACCTTAAAACATCAGTGTTTTCCACAACAAAGGTTTATGTTTCACACAAGCTACATATTGATTGTGGGTTGGCTGGAGGTACTGCTCTAAGTCATCTTCACTCAGGAACCCAGGCTAGGGGAGAATACCCATCTAGAACACTAGTGATTATTGTGTAGGAGAAAAGAAAATTCTCCCAGTGTCAATAAAAGACTTGGTTCAGAAATAGTCCATCATTTCTCACAGCTCATTAAGCAGAACTGGTCACAATATCCCGTTCAGTCACAAGGGTCAGGAACAGGAAGTCCCTAGAAAATATTTTCAATTGCTATCACATCAGAGCGATTCACATAGCAACAGAAGTTTAGGGCAGAAAGTATTTTTGAGTCCCTTGGATTTCTTCTGAGAGGCCTCTCTGCAAAAGCAAGGCCCAGAGGTGGCTAGAAAATCACTGGGAACTGGATTTGGCCCTGGGGGAGAGAGCTGGTAAGTAAGTGCTAGACAACATATCAGGGTCCTATACAAGCAGCCTAAAATTCAAAGCAGAACTCGAGTCCTAGGAGGGAGCCAAAGGATAAATGAGACACCTCCAGTTTCTGTTTGCGGAGTATAGGTAGACAAGACTTTCATATAGTTGAACTTGATACAGAGTTCTCTGTGGTCAGGTGGGATGGGAGAGATGATTTATAAGTTAAATAGCAAGAACAAAAATTAAACCAAGCTATGCTTGAAGGAGAGCCAAGTCCTACCCAGTTAGACAGTTTCAAAGAAAATCAAAATTGAAGGGAGTAATACGACAGAAATAATAGAATAAACAAGGCCTGATCTGAACCCAGGAAGATTACAGATGGAAGGAAACATAATATGAGGTATGGACTTTTGACAACTGCTTTTGGAATAATGTAGTAAACTATGTGGGGGGACTTGACAGTTCTCTCTGCATAGCAGAAAGGTCATGGTGCAATTTCAAATAAGACTGGGTGTGTTCATGGTATGGCTGTAGACTGCGGTGCAATTTCAAAGATCATGTTAGATGATATGTGTTTATATTTTAGCGGGGAAGCCAATGTTTGGGTGAGTTTCTGGGTACCTAGAGCTTACTAGTAGAAAGACAGTGTATGGCCTACCTTAGATTGGGTTGTAAAAGTAAGAATGCTAAAAACCGTTCAGAATGTTTGGCCACTGACAAAGGTTAAAACCAACATTAGTGGCAGCAAGGCGCCAGGCCGCCAGTAGCCGTGAAAGTCTCAAGGCCAGCAACCTTGAGATAAAACTCCTCTGCCTAGGGCGAGGATTCCAGGAACTAGTGAAGATAACAGCACAGACCATCTGCTCCACGACCCCCTCATCCTTGATGTCTTGCCAAGTTCACTATGACTTGCTGAATTCCATTGCCTTTATAAGCTGACCCAATTCTGTACTCGGGGTCTCCATTTTTGCCTACAGACTGCTGCGTCGGTACACCGGGCTAATTGGGACCCTAGCTCAAGCTAGCAATAAATCACTGCTTTGCTGATTGCATCGAATTCTGCCTCAGTTGTATCGAACCCGTAACATACTTTAACAGGGTTACCTCAGGGATGGAGTAGAGCTGAATCTTCAGATAGAAGGCCATCTGTACCTGCAGTTTAACAGAGCTGAAAAAGGCAGGGCTGGGCATGCGCCAGCTTTCATCATTTCTTAATAGGCTTTTCCAGACAAACCAAAGTTACCAGGTGCATCTTGGATGGTCCCCACCCCCGACTTAACAATGGAGGAGCTGAATAGCCAGGTGAAGCTATGCAACACTAAAGGCAGGTGGTCTCAGGGAAGACATGTGGAGAAGAAGGGGTCTTGTTTCTCAGCTTTGGATTTGCACCAGGGACTTGGAGAACTTGGAGGAGACACATGGAGGAGAGACATGTAGGGATACTTGGAAGACATGAGGATGAGAGACACACGGGGGGCTGACAATGGCAGTTATTATCTTGATTTGTAGTTTGATTTTGCTACTTTTGTCCTAGACTTACATGAGCCCTTTCTCCCCCTTCCTATGAATCCCTGCCAGAAAGTGCCTTAGACTGTGGCAAGCCTTTGGGCCTCAGTGGTTCCGCTTTCAGCGAACACTATTTAGCTGGACATTAACCCACATGGGGATGGATTATTTTGGGTGTTTTATTGGGACACTAATAATGGAGGAGATATTAACTCCCATTTTCTAACTCAAGGGTAAAACCAGATGAGGAAGTGGGGGTAGAAGGAATTAACATAACCATGAGCACAATTCCTAGGCACCAACACCACAGTTACAAAACAGGAAGGCACTAGACTGCAAAGATATGGAGATTGAGCCCATTGTAGAATCTCAGGTCTCTTTTCTAATTCTAGCTAGCCAGTGGGAGGGGAACCTTCCTCGAAGGTGCGCCCCTCCCGACAGAAATAAGAGGATAAAAGCCTGACCTGCCCCCACAAAGGGGCAGCCCTTTCTGCCCCATTGTGTCTGTGCAAATGTCCTATACTTCTTTGCCCCTTTTCCTAATAAATCTGTTCTTTATAACTGAGACTTTGCTTCGTGGAAAAACTTGTCACGTCCTGTCAAAGGAAGTTCTGGTGAAACCTTTCCCAGAGTAAACCCAAGGACCCCGCTCCGCTCTCAAATCCGTCAAAAAAACGGTATCACTAATATCATTTTGTCTCTCTATATACACATTAATAATATTCAATTTCTTTTACACTAAAAGCTGCTTTGTCTTTATGTGCATGAGGGCAGACCCCTTCAGAGCATGCAAGTTAGAGGGCCCCAGGGAGCCCGTTGGTCTGTGAGTTAACAGGACCTTTCACAGCACCTGTCAGCAGTGGTGGTCTTTGGGCACCTGCATGGAATTTCCGTGGCTGTTAGCGCTCTTTCTATGTATGTTCTCTGTCTCCTCAATCTCGTGCTGGCCCCTTCGGGCATCCACAGGACAATTCAAGTTGTCTGTCGCTGGTGGAACCCAGAAGTCTTTCCTGTAGAAACTGGAGATAAAGTGGTGCAAGTGGCTAGGAGGGATGCTTCTGGACATCCTACAATGAATGTCTATGGGCTGAGGAGAAAATGGGGACTTGTTGAACTTGGATTTTATATCAGGCGCTGTGCTGGGCACTTGGAAACATCATCTCATTAATTCCTCACATCATCCATGAGGCAGATTTTCTTCTCTCCCACTTTATAGATAAGAAATTGAGTTGTAGGTTAACTGACTTCCAGGAGTTCACACAGCTTGTTGAGCAGTGAGCTGTGAAGCTGAGATCTGGGGGTAGGGCTCAGGGTTTCTCACTTAACTACTTTCCCAACAGGGACAGGTGCTTTGACCAAAGAGCATCAGAAAGGGCCTCCCTGGTGGCACAGCGGTTGAGCGCTGTGCTGTGGAGCTGTAGGCAGTGGCGAGGCGAGTTCGACGCCCAGCCGGGGAGAATCCCACATGGTGCGGCAGACCTCTCCTGCCTCGCCCGCTGCTCCCCTCAGCAGTGTACTTCTGATCTGCCTGTTCTGCTCCCCACTCTGTCTCTGGTGAACCCTCTCGCCGCCCCACACCTCTGGCCTGTACCCCAGCTTGTATGTATAAATAAAATTTAAAAAAAACCTTAAAAAAAAAAAAGAAAGGGCCTCCTAGATATTTACACATCTACTAAAGAGGGGAAACACATAGGAGAGCAATTAGCAAATGAATGAACTATCCTCTGTTGTGTAAATAAACGAATTGTATTTATTTAGGAAGAAGCAGTTCAGCCATCCTGCATCAGGGTTCCAGCTACACAATCAGGTGTATTTGTAAAATGGGATCCCACTCCTTGTCAGGCAAGGGACCTTCACAATTTATTGTGAGGAGCAGCTGAGATGATGTATCTGCAATCCATCTGAGAACTGTAAAGAAATATTCAAAGGGAAGTGATCATTACCGATTTTGCCTAATCATCAGACATTAATAAATAAAACATTTTCCATTTCAAATGTGTTAAGATTTTGTAGCAGCGAGCCAGGCTCACACTAGATTTTTTTTTTAAAGGGATGGACTAGATATTCTTTTTTTTTCTTTTTTTAAGATTTATTTTATTTATTTATGCATGCATGCAACAAATGGGATGTAGGCCAGAGGTGTGGAGGATAGATTCACCAGAGGAAGAGTATGGAGTAGAACAGGCAGATCCACTTAAGTACACTGCTGAGGGGAGCAGCAGGTGAGACAGGAGAGGTCTGCTGCGCCATGTGGATTGGCTCTCTGGCCTGGGATCAAACTTATGCTGCAGTGACTGCTGATAGCGTGATGGCACTGAGGCTTTATCCCCTGTGCTACCAGGGAGGCCCTCATGTTACAGGGCAAACCCGATATAAATGGGGTGCCTCTCTGGGTTCTCACCCATGTGCTTAAAAGGGACTTAAAAGACCCAACCGCAAACACACACAATAAAATTAATAAAAGGGTTTATTTACAAAAAGGGAAAGGAAAAAAGATAAAGAATAAATTGGTGAATGCATCCTACCAGTTCCGCTGAGCTGGAATCTTATGGCCCATTCAAAAAAATTTGGCAATCCACAATCACGAGCAATAGCCCCCCTCCAAGCTCACAGGTCTGGTATTTAAATCCCCAAAACCATTTCTTAACTCCACCCTCAGTCCTCAGCATCCTTCCTTCGGTGATGCTGGCATTCTGGGATTTGTAATCCTAGGTGTCTTGGATCTCTCTGGCTTGAGGTGGGGGTGGGGTCCTGGGACACTCCCCTTTGCTGAGGACCACCCTCTTACACTCACACTAGATTTTAATATGGAAACACTTCTACGCAAGACTTAAGGCATAATTTATAGAAAATAAAAATTAGATCTTCAAAGGAATTTATTCTAACATGTAATTTTAAATAATTTTTTTACTCAGAACAGAAATTGACTATAAGAGTGATGAGTAAATTAATGATAAATTGAGAAACCTGAATTTATTAATAGTAGTTTTTGCTTTCATCTAAGTAACTTTTGTTTTATGCAATTTATTCAGTTGCCAAACATTCAGAAGTACTGGGAGAAACATCCTTTCAAGAAATGTACTTTTAAAGTTCTCCCTCTAAAAACAGGATAAGGGAAAAAAAAAGCTTTTTTTATATTCAAGATTCCCTCCTGTTATTGTCAAAAGCAGTTAAGTACCTTAATGGAAACAGGAGAAAGCACCAAGATTCTTCTGTAATTGATTAGAAGTCCCGCCTTAAATATAATTACATTACACAGCTCTGCTCAGTCATTACTTTCTTGTTCAGCGACAATGTCCTTCATTTTAAATCCTTTGATGGTAATTATTTGTAACTATGCCCTTGAATTCTGAAAGCATGTGTACCATTGCTCACGAACAATGGGTACTTCTGGACTAAGATGCAATTGGTTTCCCATAAGAGATCATGCAGGAAATGGTGTGTAACAACACTGGAAATTTGCAAAAGGTTTCTGGGCTTGAGGTACAAACCAGTGAGGCATGTGGTTAGGCTGCATGTGTATAGGTGTATGTGTGTGTAATAAAAACTAACTAAAAGCATGCCCTTAGGTATAAGGGCATTTTCTTAACCCTCTATGACCATATCACATTTTAAAGTTCTTGATGTTGCTTAAATTAAGGCACATTCACATGTATCAGATTTTTGACCCAAAAGTGAGATTTTTAAAAATGTATTTTTAATTCTACCAGTCTTCTTTGTGTAGAAGAAAGTCCTGTGTTGGTTATTTATTTACACCTTGAGCACACACACATGCCAGGAACTGTTTGGGTGCAGAGAACACAGGCCCTATCAGGATGGGTGCCCTCCTAGAGCCCCCGAGCCAATGGCAGGGCATTAAATAATCCCAATAACTTGATCATTCTTAGGTCTGAAAGAAATAGCAAATCATATTAACATTAAAACCTTAACTGCAGCTTGTTACCAGCTGGGAGTATTTTTACTGCTCCCCTTGGAATTTACACTCCTTTATCCCCTGTTCCCCAATACAACTGGCAACAACCCAGGTTATGCTCCAACTTTAAAAACCAGTCTCCCTCTGTGGTTCTCCCCAGGAGAGGGCGTTCTTTCTAGGATCGTCTTTGCACTCAGCTCTGGGTCCTGTAGTTGACCATCATCTGCATCATTGCCACACCCATCTGTCATCCTTGTCTTTTTCCTTTCTACTTCCCTCTCCTGACTTTTTGTTCTTTTAGATCTTTGGAGTACCATACTTAGGTTTTCCACATATGGGGTGTATTTTTGGTCAAAGCTAAAAGCCCTTAATGTGTTTTTTGGCAAAATGATTTGCTAAGCAAGGTTGGCTTCGACTTGAAAGAAAAACTTTCAGTAGGCAACTAAACAAAAATCCCACAAACCACCCTGGCCACACTGTAATTCTCATTCATAAAAGCTAACAATACTTATAATTTACATGTGTATGTTAAATAAAGCCTCCTTTCCCACTGCAAGAAGGTGAGTATTGGAATCATTAAAATTTTATTATCAAACGACACATGGTTATAGAAATCAACACAGCCATTTTCCCAAAACACTAGTTTTAGGGACCAGAATTACTTTCCTATGGACTAACTTTTTTTCCAGGTGGCATTGTAACCAGGCTGAGTCCAAAGTCCAGTAAACTTGGTGCCCCCTGGAGGGGTTTGCTGATGAGAATGAATAGCCCCAGGGAAAATGCTACGTTTGCAGTTTGGTGGGTGGAGAGTCTGATGAGATATAAAAGGGACTGAAGGAGAAGAGGAATTTGGTCGCCATGATGTAGGAATGGAAGAGGCAGTTGCCTTGCTGAAGGAATAGAGAAATCAGTCGCCATAATGGGGAAAAAAAGCAGTCACCATAATGGAGGAAAAGAAGAAGCAGCCACCATGCTGAAGGAATAGAGGAAGCAATCGCCATGATATAGGAATCAGAGGCAGAAAATGTAGCCGCCAAGACTGGGAGTTTAGAAATCAGATGCCAGAAGTTTTGAGCTGCTGGGATATAGATTGAGCATTTTTGGAATCTTCAGTGACTTTGGGGCCATCGATTTTGGAAGCTTTGCAAGTAGCTGAGCGATGGAAACTGCTCCCAGTTTTGTCTTTACTGCAGCCAAAGAAAGAAGGCAGAGGCCCAAAGTGGGAGTCTTCCTAAAATGCACGAGTGCAGTCTGTTGGGCCGTCTGGCTGCTGTAGTTGCTGTTTGCAGTGTTGTTGGCCTGGTGCTGTGCTGGGGCACCATGGCAGTTTCGGGAGCATCTCCAGTTGTGTTTTGTGTCGTCCTCGTGAGTTGGAACCTGGCCTACACTCTGGCTGTTGCGTGTCTACAGAAGAAGGAAGACGCCATTTTGAAAACATGGCCTATTGTTTGAAAGAGGAGCTCCACATCAGCAGTGGCAGGAAGATGCCACCTTTGTTACTTTTCTGGGATTTAAAGGACTGGACATTGCTTTTAAGTAAGGTAAGCGGCCATATGTTCACTTTAGTAATTCTTTGCATTTTCCTGTTTGTTATATAAATCCCATTTTTATTGTTCCCTAAGTCTGAGTAGTCTTGCAATTGTGCACACGGGTGTAGAACCAAGATAGTGACCAGTAAGCAATTTGGGCACTGCCTTTGTCCAACTTTGAAGCCTCATTTGTCCGCTATCAGCATGAAGAGAACATTGTAGAAACAAGATTTGTAGCATGTGTCTTCTCTGCAGGGCATTGTGCTAGGGGCTGTATACAGTGCTCTCACCAATCTCACGAAGTAGGCAAGAGATCACCCCATCAACAGGGGTGGAGAGAGGGTGTGGAGATCAAGGCTTAGACATTAAGTAACTTGTCTAAAGCCTTTTATCCCTTCTTACAGGTTGTTCTTCACTGTTGAGACACCAGAGGATTCCTAGGTCCCCATATTCCTTGCCTCATCTGTGTGTTTTCCTTTTTCTGTAAAGCAGTACAAGTCCAAGGTCAAGTTAGGCTTGGATCTAAGTTGCTTGGAAGAATGACCAGCACCCAGGGCTGGCCACTCACAGTGTGAGCACCGTGACCGTAACTAAAGAGCAGGTGGTAGTAGTGGTGATAGGGGCAGAATTCTTTTTCAGCCATTTCAAGGTGGGATGCCCAAAACTTTCCCTCCAGAAAGGTGTGGATTGAAAGCTTGTCTCTATCACCACCTGAGTGACTCTGCACAAGCTAGCTAGCTTTGCTGAACCTCTGATTTCTCAACGGAAACATGAATTGCCTACCTTGCAGTGTTGTAGTAAGAACTGGAAAAGATACACAGGATGGACGTGGCAAACATTTGGTAATTATTTATCCTGCTACCTCTCTCTTTCCTACCCATGCATTCACATGACGGCTGCTGCTTTGCATGAGCAGGCCCACATCTGCTCAAATGTCTGAGTCAGTGCTGATGAGGTTTTGTAGCTTGAGCCTGTCTGACTTTGGTCCTGACATGTTGCAAGATCTTGTCTCTGACTTCTTTGAGGGGCTGAATCTGATTCCCCAGTACTTCTCGCCCCCAGTCCAAGCTCTGGTTGGCTGGAGGCGGGGGGTGGGGTGGGGGGGTGTCTAGCTGAATGAACTGGGCTTCTGGAGCTGCTGCTAAGCTTACTGGCTTGCACACCCCCACTCACACCCACCTCCATCCCGCGTCATGCTCAGGATCTATATTCTCTAGATACTGTTGAATTTTTTCGAAGCTTTTGCAACTGGTGTGGTTATCCTACTCAGTAATCATTATTGCTATTATTCTGAGCATCTTCTGGGGGCCAGGGACAGCAAAAAGACACATAAGTTCCAAGCAACTGAGTGAAGTGTTTTAAAATACATGTAAGTAATCCATATTTCATTTAATCCTCATTCTATCCCTGTAAAGTAGGTGTATTAATACCTTCATTTTAAAAATAAGGAAGCTGAGGCTTAGTAAAGTTTCCGCAAGTGATGCAGTTAGTAAGAGATAAAGCCAGGCCCAGCCCCCAAGGCTCATTGTCATTATACCATATTACTTTGTCCCTTCCATCCCCACTTTGACCCTTCACTGCTTTCATCTTTTCTGATCGTTTGATGCATTCCACAGCAGCAGGTGCTTTATTTTACTGCAGCACCTCTCAGTATGTACTGTGATGGGTTTATTTGTCTCTGTCTCTCATTAGACTGGGGGCTCTCTGTGGGCAGGGGCCACATTTTATTCACAGTTCTACCCCAGGGCTTAGGACCATGCCTAGCAGAGATTCTGATTCTGACCAAAGTGTTTGTTGACTGAGTTAAGAGTGTGTGAGCGCCTATCTTTGTCTTTATATGTTTATTATGGCATCAACTGTAGCTTTTCCTTTTAAACACTTGTCTACAACTAAAGCTTTAAACCATAGTGTTTTTTTTTTAAAGATTCATTTCAGCATACAAGAATTGGGGTATAAGCCAGAGATGGGGGGTGGTGAGAGGATTCCCTAGAGACAGAGTGGGGAGCAGAACAGGCAGATCTACTGAAGTACACTGCTGAAGGGAGCACCAAGCGAGACAGGAGAGGTTTGCTGTGCCATGTGGGAAGCTCCCTGGCCAGGAAGCTCCCTGCAGTGGCTGTGGATAGCTTCACAGTGCTGATACTTAACCCATTGTACCACCAGGGAGGCCCCATTGTGTTTCTTTAATCTGGAAGGTTTCCATAATCTTTATCTTTGACAGACATTTTTGAAGAATAGTCTAGTAAAAAAAGAGAATGCTGCCCATACTGCATTTGTCAGGTGTTTCCTTCTGATTAGATCTAGGCTGTGCAACCCCCACCAGGTGATGCTTTTCCCTCCCAGGCTACCACATCTGCAGGAGCTCCATGCACATCTGCCCATGGACATTGATTCTGATCACCCAACCAGGATGTCCTATTTTGTCCCTGTATAATTAACATTCTTTTTCCTCTTGTAATTAATAAACAATCTGTCTGAGAAGAGACATTTTAAGACCATGCATACATCCTGTTACTCATCAAAATTCTCTTCTGTATTCATTGATGATTCCTGCCTCTACCTATCTTTAATATGATGATTGCAAGATGACGATTATGCAATTAATTAACACAATATCTGATTCCGGCTGAATCCTGGGTGGGGGAAAATGCCATAAAACATTATTGAATTATTCACAAAATTGAATATGAACATCAAATTAAAGTACTATATTAAAGTCTCCTGAAATTGAGTCTCAAATGAATCAAAAAATGCGTGTGCATGTGCATCAAAAGTATTTGTTGACTGAATTATATTGGGTTTTTCTTTTCTCTCTGCTGGCTTGTCCTCAATTCAAACTCATCTGAGCCATGATAGTTCTAGAATCAACATTAGCAGTTGTTCTTGGGTCTGATGTGTGAGTATGTGTGTATATTGTGTGTGTGTGTGCGTGTGTGTATACGTGTATATATATATTCACGTGTATATATATGTATATATACACACACACACACACACACACACAAGCAAACGTATATATCTTGAAGGAATATACAAATGATGAAGCAGATTATATAAGTGCTAAAAGGTACACATCAGGGATGTGGCTGTTTCTTGTCCTATTATGCTCACAACTTTTCTGTAAGCTTGAAATTATTTACAAATAAAAAGTTGATACAAGTTTAGAATCGCCGACAGAATAGACCTAAAAGCAAGGGTAAGTCTTTCATTTAATGGCTGAAATTGAATTAATGATCAAGTTTCTTGTGCATCACTCCAAGTGACCTTGAATCACCCCAAGGGCTAGTCTTACAGGAGAGCCCACAGCCCTCTTTGAAACGTCGGTCTCCATAACAGTGCTCCACAGTACCGCTAAACTAACAGTGGTATTGTGAAATGGAAGATTCTATTTCTGGCTGAATGTGTCTTGGTTTCCTTTATTAAAAGACAGTACAGAATGTCTTGAATAGAAGATAAAATGACAAGGTCCTGGATGCAATGACCCAGAGCCTTCTAGCACAGGCACCTGCCAGCCCTGTTCAGTCCCCATCCATGATGGCTGCATACTCCTTCTGATGTTCCACCAGCTTCTTGAACACTTGGTATTTCTTGTCATAATACCTGTGGGAGAAAGATGAATGTAGTGAATGAGCTCAAGATAGAACTGTTATGTGGATTCCCCTTATATTTCGAAGAACAGGAATTTGTTATGGGTTTGCCGACACCTCCCATTTTCTGGCATCCCAAGCAATGGGATGTGTTTCCTCCCATTTTCCTTACCCTACATCCGCATTTTCTTTTTTCCACATCAAACACCATTTATACTCTGGATACAAGTTCCACTTGGTGAAACAGCACTGAGCTGAGAAGAGTGTCCACGTTTTAGGAATCTCACAATGCTTTTATTGAATAACATTTTATTGTAACGTTACATAAGTTTCAGGTGTGCATCATATATCAAGGTCTGTCTATATTTCTATTTTAGCGGTAAAGACATTTATGCAGAGAGGCATATCTAAAGTAGTATAGCTAAAACTGGGCAGAGCTAGAATTCAAACTCAGGTCTGTCTGCAGCCAAAGCTTCTGCTCCAATAAACTAGAAGGCCCAGGCCCCCAGGACCTTTCCCATTCCTGTCTTCAACAAAAGCTTCCTGTGTGACTAGCTGCAGGTTGGATAAGTGGTTTGAAACCACAGCTTTACGGCCCTCCTGGTGGCGCAACGGGTTGGGTGCAGCACTGTGAAGCTATCCAGAGCCACTGCAGCACGAGTTCGATGCCTGGCTGGGGAGATTCCCATGTGGCACAGCAGACCTCTCCTGTCTCGCCCGCTGCTCCCCTCAGCAGTGTACTTAAGTCGATCTGCCTGTTCTGCTCCCCACTGTCTCTGGGGAATCCTCTCGCTGCTCGAAACCTCTGGCCTGCACCCCAGCTTGTATGCATAAATAAATAAATCTAAAAAAAAAATCTTGTAAAAACCACAGCTTTACCAGCAATGAAACTGAATGTTTTAGTTAACTTTCGTATATTCTACACTACCTTTTCTTCATAGACAATGGCCCCTGGGTGTAAAACCCCATGAACATGAGGCTCAGGCCTTTTCTGTAGTGGTGCCTGGCCTTCCTGGCCTTCCACAGCAGACCTTGCTCTCCTGTGCTCTACAGCTGAACCTGCAGGGAGAGCTGTTTGATCTGGTGTTGGCCATGAATAGAGGGCAGAGCGACCCAATTCCAAGGGGGTAATAGTAGCTAAGACAAATTAAACTTGAAGATTGCAGCTGTGTCCTTAGTGTTCTGGCTAAAAGGTGCTGACATGGGGTGAGGGGTTGATGAAGCGATTTTAGCATGTCTCGTACATTCTGTAGTACTCGGAAAGGAAGTCTGCATGAGGGAGCTTTGATGCCAGCTCATGAATTGGGTGAAAGAGACTAAGAGTAACACTGAATCTACACAGGAATTTCCGCTAGTAACATGCAAGAGTCAAAGAAATTCACAGGATTCCCTCCATTCAGCATTTGAACCTTAAGCATTTGGTAACTTATTAGCTATGATGGGGCCAAATACAGGGTTAAGAGGGACACTCTGAAGCCTGGGTTTGAATCTCAGATTGGCCCATTGTTGTGTGATCCTGGATATGTTGTTTAATTTATTTGTGCCTCCCATGTGAACTAAAAAGTATTTAGAATAGTACCTGTCTTCTAGGTAAGCGATACTGGTGCTTTGTTATGGTTACTACTTAAAAAAACAACAACAAAACCCAAGAACTAATACACTAGATCAATCTTGTTATATGTAGGTTTTACTAAAACCCACAATCTGAGCCTTCAAATTGATGAACTGAAAATTATAGAATGGTTTTCGGGGTGACAATGATCCTTGTTCCGATGATCTCCTATGACAACATAATGTTAAGCAATCTTTTCACTATCTGAGTGGATTTCCTGACCTCGGAATTTCAAAACTGCTAGAAGGGAGCCTGAGTCTACCGCTTCTCATAGCCTTGAAGATTTCCAATTTTAACACTGACAAGTTTGCAGCACTGGCCCTAGTCTTTGGATAGTGGAAAAGGCACCAACTTTTCAGGAAGAGAAGCCTGGGTGGCTCTGCGTAACTTCTTTAAGCCCCAGTTTCCCTGGTATAAGTGGGGTGACAACATGTACTATGTCATAGACTGAATTTTTGAGAAAATAAACATGAAATATGCTGTGAGCTGTCAGTGCTTACAAATGTGAATTACTGTTCTTAAATCCTCTATTAACCTGGAACACCAAAAGATGACTAGACTATATCTTTCCCTTTTCACAAATGGGAAACAGGTCCAAGGCACTTTCCCCTCTATTTTCTATCATCCAGTTGTGGTAAAATAGATACAACATGAAATTTACCACTGTAGCCATTTTTAAGCTGACAGTTCAGTGGCATTCAGTACATCCACACTGTCATGTAGCCATCTCTACTACCCTACAGTGCTTTTTATCTTGTACAACTCACTCTGTACCCATTAAACAATAACTCCCCGCTCTCTCACCTTTCCCAGTCCCTGGAAACCACCCTTCTGCTTTCTGTCTCTGGATCTGACTGTTCTGTGTACCTCATATAAGTGGAATCATCCAACATTTGTCATTTTGTGGTTGGCTTTTTCATTCAGCATAAACATCTTTAAGCTTCAACCATGTTATAGCTGGTGCCAGACTTTCCTTCCTTTTCAAGACTGAATAATAGTCCACCCTGCATATACACACCACTTTTTGTTTATCCAGTCATCTGACAATGGACACGGGTTGCTTACATGTTTTTGGCTACTGTACACAGTGCTCTGTACATAGTGTTCATGGGTGTATATCTTGAGACTCTGCTTTCAGTTCTTTCAGTTCACCCAGAAGTAGAATTTCTAGATCATATGGTAATGCTATTTTTACATTTGAGGAACTACCATACTACTTTCCACAAAGGCTGTACCATCTTACAACCCCCTTATGTAAAATGTTTGTGAAGGGAATAATTTATCCACATCCTTAGTAACATTTGTTTTTTCCTGGTTGTTGACAGTAGCCATCCCATGGGCTTAAGATAGTATCTCAATGTAGTTTTGATTTTCATTTCCCTATGATTATGAGGTTCCTCATTTATTTTTTTTCCTGCTTTTGCCCACTTGTATATCTTCTTCAGAGAAACGTCTATTCAAGTCCATTGCCCATTATTTGATTCTTGCTTTTTTGCTGTTACTGTTAAGTATTAGGAGTTCTCTATATATTCTCACAGGTAAATTTATTACGGGATCTTCTTAAAAAGTATATCAAGAAATAGTCACCAGATAAAGCTCTCTAGGAACATGAATTTTAAAATCAACTGACTCCGCTCTCTTACAGATTTTCTTCACACTAGTCAGTTGCTTCTGTGTCTCACAGACCTAAGTACTCCCTGTAAATAATAATATGATTTGAGAGGTTGAGGAGACATGAGACCTGCTTAGAAGAAAACTGGTTCTTTCTACTTGCAAGTCTTCAGGTGGCCTGAAGATGGCGGTAGAGCACCATGTGAACCTGCTCCAAGGCGGCGGCTTACCACTGACTTTAAGAAACCAAGGATTCGTGGGATTCATTGAAAGAACTTAAAAACAGACTTCCCTCAATAGTCTTTGAAGGGTCAGTAAAGAGATGGAGATGTTTCTAGTTTCAACAAAGGCGGGATACTGCTAGTTCTTTGCTCCCACTGCCCTGGAGAACTAAGATGTCTCAGTGTTCTTGTTCTGAGCCCCCCCCCCCCGCCCCCGCCAACAGGAGGGCCTGTTCCTCTGACCCTGGTACTTAGCCACAGGTTTATATTCAGAGGGGTAATATGCCAATTAGGTCCCTTTTTCTCATGGACATTGCTAACACTGTAACAAACTGTTAAGCTTTGGTGGGATCAGTACCTTTGCCTGTCCATTACATGAGATGGAACTTGCATTTATGTCAACCTCAAATATTTTCCTGAAATTATAAAAGGACTTAAGCAACTGTCTCTTCATCTTTAAACCATATACCAGTGACTCAGCACAGTCCTTTTCATTTTAACTTGGATGAATGAAAAAGTCTTCTAGTTCTCTCTCTGCTTCCACCCTTAGCCCCTCTAATTCATCCTCCAAGAGGGAATCTTCCTAAACGCTCCATCTACCCAGATTCCACCACTGCCTAAAAATCATCTCCATTCAGATTATGGGATGAATCTGAGGTCTTGAGCAAAGTCTCAAAGCTCTTTATGAAATGATCCCTCTAGTCTCCCTGACACCAGTTCTATTAATACTTCCTGCCATTTCCTATCTCATACTATCTTTTTCAGAATTGTGTTGTTCATAGTTACCTGAACATACCATGCTGTTCCCACCTTTTTAACTTTGCATTGTACAGTCCTTGTTATTTCCATTGTACAGGAATTGCTATTTCCTCTTCTGAGAATGTCCTTCCTGTCTGGACCTGTCTGGTAATTTCAGTATATTTTAAAATAGCTAGACCTAACTTCTTTTGAAAAGCTTTGCTCACCCCTAGAGTCACACACCTTTCTTGCCTGGGCTACTTTGTCACCTGGTAATATTTCTGTTGTAGTACATATTCCTTTGTTCTGAAATGATGTATGTGCATAAATGAGATTGTGTCTTATTCTCCTCTAAATCCTGCATAAAAGCTAGTGGGCATAATGACTTGAATATAGCAAGAACTCAATAAATTAGTGATTTTTTTTGAACTGGGGTTAACACACTGATAAAGTTATATTGTTTGAATGCCACATGAATGCCACATGATGCAAAGGGTAGAAAAACAGACAAATGCTACTATGTTCTTTGATGGAAGATATAAAAAAAAATCCCTATTTAGAACAGAGAAGACCAGGTTTGCTGCTAGTGACCTAAAGAAAAGAACATTGGTCTGAGAGTTCAGATGTTTGTATTTGACTGCCAGGTATGGCCTTAGGTAGCTCTGAGATCACAGGTAATTAATTGCAAGTGATTTTTACCTCTCTGGGATTTAGTTTTATCAACTATTAAATCAAAGGACTAGATGAGCTGACTTCTTCAGTTTATTCAGTGGTATACTGTATGTGTTTATTAGTCCTCATTCCATAGCATTGTGCATATAAAAAAATTCAAACTGACCTTTTATCCTCAAGTCTTGGAAACACAACTTTCCCAACTTTGCTCATTCTTGCCATTGCTTCCTGTCCAATAGAAAAGAGAACACAGAAAGGTGAGCTGGGAAACAACAGCAAAAGTGAACTAGTCCTAGATAAGAACATTCTAATTAAAATCCACTTCCTCTTAAGATATCCAGTTAGTCCATCATTTTTGACTTATTTTCCCTTGTAACAAGAATAAAACTCAATACACATGAAAACATTAACATCCTATCTACGAGCAAAGAGCTTATTCTTAATAGATGGCTAAGATAGAACATTTCAGGGCACAAACAAGTTAGAAGGCAAAGCCCTCGTGATGATAGGGAGCAGTGGGAGGAAATGATTGCCTCTTCTCATTGGAAGAGAAGGCAGCATAATCAGCCACAGCACATTGTCTAACTGATGGACCTGCATCTGTATCTATAAGACCTCATCATTTTATCTTCAGATTTTCCCCCAGGAGTTTCTGGAATTGTGAGTGTAGATGTGAGCCTCTGAGTCTAACTGACTTTAGTTCTGGAATCTGACTTCAGGACATTCTGCCTTGACAATGGAGCGACTAGGGAGACAGCATGTTGCAGTGCCTGGCACTGTGGTCTGGGGTATACACACACATCAACCATTGACTGTGTTGGTTCCAGTATATGAACAGAGGGCTAAGTTTCTTGGGGCCATCTTCCAGTGTTATTAAGGCTGTGGAAAGTGAGGGGGCAAGGAATGAACCCAAACTTTGGAGTCCAACAGACTTGATTAGGGAGATGGCAAGTAATAGCATGATGAAGCTGCTCAGAACAGGCCCTGTCTTAGGAAAAGCTACTGGTCTTATTTTTAAGGGTGCAATCATTCTGGAGTGACATATGTACAACTTCTTATCCATGTATTTATTAATCATTCACTATGTACTAGACACTATGCTAGGGATAGAGATTTGCATAAGACACACTTTTTGTCATAGAGAAACCCACTTGCTAGGAGGGAAGTGGAAAAATGTACAAAGCTGACTACCATGTAGTAGATTGTGAAAGGCCCTGGATATCTTCAAAACATATTCAGGGGTTCCCCTGCAACCATCCTTGCCACCCCACTATGATACATATTATATATCTACCAGCATTTTCACCCTAATTCTCTTCTGACATGTCTTGTATTTACTGTTTTATGTGCTTCATACCTGCCCTCGCCATGCCTCTCCTAGCCAGACTATAAAGTCAGGAGCTTCTATCTGCTGCTTAACCTCAGCACTTAGAATACTCATAAAATATATCGACCTTAGGCCTCCCCGGTGGTGCAGGGGTTAATGTCTCAGTGCTATCAAACTATTGCCAGCCACTGTGGCAAGAGTTCTATCCCAGGCCAGGGAGCTGACCCACATGCGGAGCAGACCTCTCCTGTCTCACCCACTGCTCCCCTCAGCAGTGTATTTCAGTAGATCTGCCTGTTCTGCTCGCCACTCTGTCTCTGGTGAATCCTCTCACCACCCCACACCTCTGGTCTGCACCCCAGCTTGTATGCATAAAATAAAAAAATCTTAAAAAAATATATAAATGAAATATATAGATCCCATTCTACATGCCAAGCACAGCATTCAGTCTACATGAAGTATGAAGGTGAAGAGCACATGGGCCCATCCTCCAGAGGATGGAAAAGACATTGACCATGACCAAACCAGAATGTGGCCAAGGCTGTGCAGAAGTGGGATCACTTCATTTCAGTGGTTATTCAAGGCTTAGGAAACCTGACAGCTATTTCATTTGCTAATCACTTACACATATTTCCCATTTAGTTAGGCTGCTCTACCAACTCTTGATGGTAGGAACATTCTGAACTAGTTATCTGGTTCCTTAGCAATCAACAGATATAAATGTGCTGATTGGGAGAGCAGAGATGCTGAGAACAGCAAGCACACTGACAGCAGAAAGAAACGGTAGTCTTCAGTAAGGAAGGAAAATTATTTACTTTTAAAAAAATTTATGTATTTATGCAAACAAGAACTGGGGTGTAGGCCAGAGGAGTGTGTGGGGGTGAGAGGATTCACCAGAGACAGAGTGGGGAGCAGAACAGGCAGATTGACTGAGGGGAGGAGCGGGTGAGACAGGAGAGGTCTGCTGCGCCATGTGGGAAGCTCCCTGGCCGGGGATTAAACTCTTGCTGCAGTGACTGTGGATAGCTTCATAGTGCTGAGACTTAACCTTTTGCACCACCAGGGAGGCCCAAGGAAGGAATATTATTAAAGAGAAAACCATAGTGAAAAGAAGGTTAGCGCTGGAAACAAAGGAAGTTGGGGCCATTTTGTGAAGGGCAAGCAGTCAAAGATGTCTTGGCGAGGCCACTGCTGTGGCTCTAAACAGTGGTATCTTAAGAATTCTGCTCACCCCAACATGTGTTAGAGCATTTTTCCTCATAGACCAAGCTCCAACACCCTTAAAGTAAGCCTCATCCCTGCTCTGTACCGCACCCACCCCGCCCCGTCATCTTTCTTACGTCTTGCTGAGATGTCCTCAGCCTTCCCATCACCAACTTTGCCACTAATTCTCTTCTCTTGTCCTTGTTTCTTCCTTCAGTCGTCTGTGTGGATTTCCAGAGAGCACTTCTCCACCACTTTCCTCCTCCAACCATGAAAATGCCCTGAAATAACACTGCACTTGGTTGTCCTGTCCTTCTACCTCAGGCTCGAGATGACACCCCAGGGCTGCCTCATGGGAGCTCCAGGGAGGTGACATTATAGAAGCTACCCCATGAATGCAATTCCCTTCCCAAACAACAGTACAGTCAGCAGGGTATTCTTTCTTTCTCTACGTTATCTTTGCTTGTTTTTTGAAAGACATTACTGAGAAACTAACACCAGCAATAGAGATGTCAAAGAATTAAAAAAGAACTTTTGTTTCTCAGGAAAGTACAGACTTAAGCATTAAACTTAGGTTAGGCGTGGACTCCATGGAGATTTCTTCTGACTCATCCACTGCCTGCCTCCCACCTAGATTGAGTGATTTGCTCCCACAGCATCGGGCTTCCATCTATCACAGCACTTCTGACACGGCACTGCAATTTGTTGTTAGCACATCAGCCTTCCTGACTAGACTACGAGCTCCTTAAGGCAGGAATTATTATAATTATTCCCACTGCCAAACTCAGCATCTGGTATATCGTATGTGTTCAGGGAATGTCTGCAGTATGAATGGACTTTGGGATCATCCACTAAAGAGGCTAAGATAGAAGTTTTGGCTGAGATATAAAGATGATAGATATAAGATAGCAAAGTGAGCTGGAAACAGACCACCCTGAAGAGTTTGTGGGAAATAAAAGGTGGCTGAGGAACCATTAATCAAGTGTGAAGACTTTCATCCATATGGAGGGTTAGAAGAAAGGATGGAATTTCAGGAGAGAACTGTGGGGTTTCTGGCACATTAGGCCTCCTTCCAGAGAGGACTCTCACCCTTCACAAGTCACAAGCGGAGGGTGGTAGAACCACCCTGAGGCTGACAATGACGTGGATACATGTCCCTGAGGTTGTGGGTCACAGTGGATTGAGGGTGAGTCTTGCCTGCA
This sequence comes from Scalopus aquaticus, assembly GCA_004024925.1. NCBI lineage: Eukaryota > Metazoa > Chordata > Mammalia > Eulipotyphla > Talpidae > Scalopus > Scalopus aquaticus. The sequence continues at coordinate 62,577 of PVIJ01004971.1, read as the reverse complement.
AGAGAGGGCTGGCTGGCACTGCCATGCAGAAGTGAAGGAGCAGTTGCCTTGGGGTTAACCAGCACTGCTATATCCCACAGGGCGCTTCCCACAGGGGCCACGTGTGAGAGAGCTGTCTCGGGTGTCCTACGCCCTACCCAGCATGGCCACCTAACGAGACAAAGTGAGTCTGCATGAGGAAGTTTGAGATGACTTACTGGATTTGTCAGGAATTAAGAGACGAGTATACGATGTCCTAGGAGAGGCATTAACAAGGACAAAATATTGCAAATGGGGTGTTTATGTAAGTGGAGGGTCCCCAGAAGGATCTAGGAGGGAGCTAACTAGCTGGCAATACCATGCAAGTGAAGACAGCGTGGAGCCTGTTGACGATAGTGCTCAGAGGAGAAGAACCTGATTTCTCTATCCCTACCCCTCTGAGGAACAGGAAAGAAACTAAGATGCTAGAGAGGAAGTGAATGCAGAAGAAAGAAGAACCCAATCACAGCCATTCTCATTTCCAGTAGACCCATGAGGGGTGGGAGATCTCTTACCTTTAGGTGAAAATTGAAGTGTTGATCATGCACATGATCATAGATATGGAACTCTAACTTCTGAATTTTGACTATGTCTCACAACTCCAAGGGAGCGTAACTCTTGTATGATCTAATGATTTTACATTTATTTAAGAAAATACAGTAAGTCCTTGGACAATGTCCTTTTTATTCAGTGCAGGCCAGGATATTTTTTTCCTCGTTCACAAAGCAAATGATGGTATTTGAGAATCTGCTGTAGGGAACTCCTAGCATTTTTAACCAGGTCAAGGAAAACTGCTCCCCTGCACACATGTAATGGGAGGTGGGAGTAAAATACAATTGCTTTTTAATTCTCTCTATGCTTGTCCATACACGAGTTGCATATGCACAATAAATATCAGATGAAAATATATTAAAATGTTAACAAGTTCAGTGCTCATTTTTTCTCTTGTCCCCTGGCTGGTTATGTTTTCTAAATTTTCTACAGTGGCATATATTGATTTAACAGGGGTTAAGAAAAATAAAAATATACTGCATTAAAAAAAATTACACAAGTAGTCAAAATGACTCTTGCTGACTTTCCTCTCTCCGGGGACTCCGGGCTCATTATGGATATTTGACACAATATGGAGAATGCCCAGAGAATCAGTACTGTCATCAGAAATAGCACTGCTGAGTTTTCCAATTTCTCCAAATAATTAACATAAAATTGAAACCTCATGAACCCACTGGCTGCAGTAAATCTGGAAATTACCATGGCATAACAATATGAATTTATTATGGAAATGCTGACATGGGCTAAATATAGTCACCACCCACAATAGATTTCTGTTCAAAAGGGTTTATTTGAAGTTGGCCTCAAAATTCCTACTTTTTGTCAGCAAGCAGGAGCTGGACCATCCTAATTGGTGGCACGCTACCCTCTTTGTTCGAGAGTCTAGACAACACAATGCCTGCAGTGACTTTCCTCTTTCCTTTTTGCCCACACAATGAAAGCTTTTTAAAAACAAAATATTTTGTAAAATAGCATTTTAATCACTTCTTTTCTTTCTCTCGCTAAGCAGAGCTATAAATAAACCATGAAAGTTCACATTTGATCGTCACTTCTAAAGGCAAGTGAAGGATTTCTAGAGGGAAAAATAGGGGCCCTGTACCATGGCCATGAAAGACCATATTCATGGGGTTGACCCTTCCCTGCCGTGTCAAGGCCAAGACGCTCGTCCACACAACACTGCTCCCCACTCCTAGGGGGTGGGGGGCAGCGCCAGGATGTGTGGGCCTGGGAAACACCCAGTTCTAAGTTGTTATTGCCTCGCTTGGAAACTGCAATGGCTTGAGATTATATGGTAGTGAGAGACCCCAGGATATCACGCTAAAGAGAGGAAGGGGTTCTTGAGTACCCATGGAGCCAATGGGGATTCCATGAGGGGTAGACACTAATGTTAGCAATTCGGGGGTTGGGGAATCTGATATCTCTTTCTCTACCCAGGTCAAGGAGAACAATGGTCTTATGATCTGGGGAAGACTGTCAGGCACCGAGGGCAGTGCCAGCTTGGCAGTGTCCAGAGTCACAAGCAATAGGGACAAACAAGCAGGGGCTTGCACAGAGGAGCTCCACTGTGAGTCCCTTAAGTCCCCAGGCCAGGTCACCAGAGGGTTCAGGCTGGCCTGTCCTGGCACACACAGGTGCCTGGTGAAAGTTTGCTGAGCTGCTCTATGAAGACGTGTTGCCTTGCACAACTGAGCCACTGTCAGATCACTTAGACCAGCGTTTCTGAAGTGGCATACATGGACACCAGGGAGCCTAGAGACAATCGATTAGGATTCTGGAAGACAGTATTAGAAGTGGGTCTCCCTGGTGGTGCAACAGGTTAAGTCGCAGCACTATGAAGCTATCCCACAGACACTGCAGCACGAGTTCTATCCCCAGCCAGGGAGCTTCCCACATGGCGCAGCAGACCTCTCCTATCTCGCCTGCTGCTTCCCTCAGCAGTGTACTTCAGTGGATCCAGCTGTTCTGCTCCCCACTCTGTCTCTGGTGAATCCTCACACACACACACACACACACACACACACACACACACACACACACACACTCACACCTCTGGCCTACACCCCTGCTCTTGTATGCATAATTAAACAAATCTTTAAAAAAAAACCCAAAAAACCTAAAAACTAAAAATTAAAAAAACTAAAAGATTTAAAAGCCCAGGTCTCCATTCTTGATTCACAAATATGCCTCAAATATTTCTCTTGATCAAAAAGCATAATAAAGCCCATCTATGGATTTTTATAAGCAAGTTATCATGTATCGAGGATGCAAGCTCAAAAAATATTTAACTGATAGGACATATGATTAAAAAAAATGTGGTGTCTATTGATTTAGCAAACAACTCCCAAGGCAGTGCTATGTTACTGGCTTTAGCCAACATTTCCCAGGTGCCACACACTGTGTTAGTCACGTCAATGACACAGATACCATCATATAGCTCTACTTTATGAATAAAGGAAGTGAACTCAAGGTCATAACGCCAATATGTAAGTTGTCAAGGCAGATTCAAGCCCAGTTGTGACTCCAGACTTTGCTTAGCCCCTGTATTCAGACTTGATGCTCCTGGACTCCCTATAATGTAAAGGGCCTGCTCCCTGAGTCCCCGGGCTTCAGACCAAATCCTTACTTCTGCTCCTTATTAGCTATATGACCTCCTGGGTAAGAATGGGTGCGTGTGAGGTGTGCCAACACAGTACATTGTACCTCTTCTCAGATACTGACACAGCTCTGAATCCATGAATCTGCTTTCTTGAGGAACTCTGACTCATTTTACTGGAACAACAAGTTCACATGCTAATGTGTGGGCTGAAGCACATGACCCCTCCATAGAAAAACAGAAAGTAGAGCAATGTGATTTTCCTACAATAAGCATTAAAAAATTGCCTGTTGTTCTTTTATTTATTTTGTTTTCTTTTTGGCACAGTCATGTTTTGACCTGCACCTGGCATTTGGTGTAACCTCCATGCATTGGAGACAAGAACGTCAATTTAGAAGCAGGAAGGGAGGAGAGATAGGAAAGAGTGGGAGAAGCTCTCATCATTAACCATGAGATAAAGACTCATTTATAAAAATGCAGTATCTGTCTGTTTCTGTCTGTCTCTCTGTCTATCTATCCATCCAGCCAACCAACCATACATGTTTAAGATTCATCAAACTATACATTTAAGATCTATATGTTTCACTTTATGTGTACTATATCTCAACTTAAATGTTGTAAAAAAGGTAATAGATATGTGTCTAAGTGTATGTGTTGTTCTATTTTATTTTTAATTAGATGATGCCTAAAAAACAAACACTAAAAAATTTAAAAGCCCAGGTCTCCATTCTTGATTCACAAATACGCCTCAAAATTGTCTCTTGATCAAAAAGGAGAGTTGGGGGTGTGGGGGACTCTCCAATTCTGCAGGAAATGGAGATGCTAGTGGAAAGATACTGGGTTTTAGAGATAAATAGAACTGGGATTGTATTTGGGTTCTGACACTTACCAGATGTGTGACTCAGCCTTAATATTCTTATCTATAAACTGGGAATAATAGTACCTACTCATAGTATGTTGAAAATTCAAATATCCTACTACCATCTCCTAACTGGTCACCTAACTTCTACGTTGGTATTCTAATAACAGGATTAGCCAGGATGATTTTTCAGAAAGCTGGAAAATGGAATAAGGTGATTAAACTTATAGTCTCTGTTATAAAACAGACGGCCAGAGTTTGAAATTGGGCATTGCTACTTACTACTTGTATTATTACAAATTATTTCACTTCTTTATGTCTCTTTCTTCCTCATGTAAAATTAGGAATAACAGTAGTAGTAATATTAGTAATAATTATTAGTATATAGTAATAGTGAAATAGTAAAATTAGGAGTAATTGTAGTACTGTTGTGAAGATCAGGTGAGTTATTTCAGGTAAAGCACTTAGAACAGTGCCAGCATATAGTAGATGCTCAATAAACCTTACATGTTTACTACTTCTTTATCATGCAGGTTCCCATGGCCCTGTTTTTTGTTTGTTTGTTTGTTTGTTTGTTTGTTTGTCTGTGTCATTCACTGCACTAGAAACTGTGCTTGGCTAGAACAGGCAATTCACAGATATATTTTTTTTAAAGATTTATTTATTTATACAAGCTGGGGTACAGGCCAGAGGTGTGGGGCGGCGAGAGAGTTCACCAAAGACAGAGTGGGGAGCAGAACAGGCAGATCAGAAATACACTGCTGAGGGGAGCAGCGGGTGAGGCAGGAGAGGTCTGCCGCACCATGTGGGATTCTCCGCGGCTGGGCATCGAACTCGCATCGCGAGCTGTCGACAGCTCCACAGCGCAGCGCTCAACCGCTGTGCCACCAGGGAGGCCCCACACCGATATTTGGTTAGTAAATCAATGAGTGAGAGAACTTAGATTTTGTCTCTCTGGACTATTTTCACCTACAATAGTTCTGACACCAAATATATGAGTTTTTTTTTTCTCACATCGATCAATGCTGCAACTTTCCATACAGCAAGTGGTACTCTACAGTTCAACTCAATTCTGACACTAACCACCCAGCTTTAGCCTCAGACCCCATAGGTTCAATCCCACAAGACTCCTTCTGTGTCTGAAGCCAGTCAGGAGTCCTGGGCTTTCACATTTTTGACAAATCAGCTATAAATGGAGGGTTCCCCTGCCCAACTCACCCAACCTCAGGTTGAATAACTTGCTAGAATGGCTCACAGAACTCAGGAAAATAGCTAATGTTACCAATTTATTATATAGGGTACAGTGCATTCAACTCTGAAACAGACAAAAGGAAGACATGCTAGGACATGGTATGGGGGGGCAGAGGTGAGCTTCCACCCCTACTAGGGGGCACACCACTTTAAATTCTTGGAACCCAATTGTTTAGGGGTTTTTATGGAAGTCTCATTATGTAGGTACAATTGATCAAATCATTGGTCATTGGTGATTAGTTCAATCTCCAGCCCTCTCCCACTCCCATCTTTAGGGGGTACAGCTGAAAGTTCCAAGTCTCAAAAAAAGCCTTGATCTTTCTAGGGACTGCCCCTTATTGCAGCTATCCAACCCCCCCCCCCCAACCACCAATCATCTCATAGAAAAGTTACTCTTGCCACTCCAAAACTCTAATGGTTTTAGGAGCTGTGTGCTGGGAATCAGGAATAAAGAACAATTACTTTTTTTGTTATGCTACAGTATCCCATTCTGAAAAACTGCAATGGCATTACTTTTTGAATGAAATTCAGATTTCACTGGGTAGTCTAGAACTTCAGGATGGGGCTTGTGCCCATGCCACCAACTTCATCTCTTGTCCTGCACACTCTACTGGGCCTGCTGGGAACACTGGCCATCTTATGGCTGATGGAGCATGTCAAGCTTGCTCCTACCCAGGACCTTCCTGCCTCTCTTCCCCTGGATCTTTGACTCTACAGCTTTTTCATATGCTTTAGGTCCTTGGCAAATATCATCTCAAAGAGGTCTTGGTGACTCTTGGTAGGAACAGTCCATTTCTCCCAAACACTTGCTATCACATTATCTCACCTTTTAGTCTTCATAATCCTTCACAGCACTTACATGACTGAAATCATATTGTTAAATTATTTGTTTCCTCATCCTCATTTATTGTTTACTTCTTCTCCAGTAAAGCAGGATCCTTGGCTTTTTTAGTCATTGCCATACACTTAGCTTCTAGTAGGATATTAGTTAGACCTTACCTTGAAAGTATAAACTTACTAAAGACCTATTTTAGGGAGGTACTTTGTACCCATCATTTTATGCTACAAACATCCTGTTACAAAAGTCTTATCTAAATTTATATTGAGGAAAGAAGTTAAGTGACTTGCTGAAGCTAGTAAGTAGCTTAGCTAGGATTTGAAACTTGAATAAAATCAGACCTATTCCTTGAGGAGATTATAGCCAATAAGCAGATGTCTAACTTATGACAATTTATGTTCTTCTGATGACTTTGCAGTCCTGCAAAACCCTTTCTCCACTATCTAAGACAAATTCAATTATAGTCATGATACTGTGCTTATAAAGGCAGGGCAGTGGATTCATTGATGCATAGAAGATTGTTACTATAAGTTTTTTTTTTAAGATTTATTTATTTTTGCATATTTTTGCAGGCCAGAGGTGTGGGGTGGTGAGGGGGTTCACCAGAGACAGAGTTGGGAGCAGAACAGGCAGATCGACTGAAATACACTGCTGAGGGGAGCAGTGGGTGAGGCAGGATTGGTTTGCTGAGCCATGTGGGATTCTCCTCGGCCAGGCATTGAACTTGCGCTGCAGCCGCTGACAGCTCCACAGCGCTGCACTAACATGCTGTGCCACCAGGGAGGCCTTGTTCCTTTCAGTTTTTGAAACAAAATTATTACCAGCAGTAGAATCCTGGGTAAGAGCATTCCCTTCCCTGGGACTCATTCTCCTTATCAGTAAAATGAAGGATTTGGATTAAATAATTTCTAAAGTCTTTGCTAGTCCTGTAATCTTTTGGTTCATGTACATGTGTATTTTTTGTTTTGTTTTGTTTTTTATTAATTTCCAGTCATAAGTAAACCAGTTACCCCTGTGGTACATTATATTAGGATTTTCATAGGCCCACTGTGAGAGAGAGCATACCTACTCTATTTCCCCAGCAAGGGACAGTTTCATTTTACTTCAGTCACAGAAAACATGGCACAGGAGTGTAGGTTAACAGTAGGTAAAACCACCCCTCAGGCCTCCCTGGTGGTGCAATGGCTGTTGGTGGCTGTGGCGCCAGTTCGATTCCTGGCTGTGGAGATTCCCACATGGCGCAGCAGACCTCTCCGGCCTTGCCTGCTGCTCCCCTCACAGTGTATTTCAGTAGATCCACCTGTTCTGCTCCCTGCTCTGTCTCTGGTGAATCCTCTCACCACTCCACACCTCTGGCCTGCACCCCAGCTTGCATGCAAAAATAAATAAATCTTTAAAAAAAATAATACCACCCCTCACTGCTGCAATACTTTGAGGTGGAGTCCAAATACATTGCCTGGCTGCTAAGAGCCTGGGTTCAAAATGAAAGGTTGAGCAAGTTTTCATCTGATTTACATGACTTTGAATTGCCTCTTACTGGCTTTCTAAAAGCAACAGTACCAAGATTTTTTGCAAAAAAGTCAGGCAGATTATACACTTCAAAACTGCAAGCCATCACACCTACTAATCCACTGTTGAATGGAAAAGAAACGAGTCTGTTGACATTTCTGGCTGAGAAAACATAAAGTACTGCAGTGAGCTATAACAGAAATACTAATTACAGCAACAAAAAACTCAACAATAATAACCATAATGACAACTAACATTTCTTGAGTACTTCCACAGACCAGCACTATATTAAACATGCTGTCTACTTCATAGCCCCACTGAGAGATTAGGAAAACATACAACATTGGAAACTCTACTTTCACCCATTCACTGTGGAACCAAATTTTGGTGATACTTAGACTGTTATTCAAATCCTACCTGTGCCATTTAAATGTGAGTCTCAATTTCTTTATTTTAACAACGGTTATTATCTATTTCATAGGCCTGTTGTATGAACTAAATGCTCAGAAGTATAATTACTATGACTACTATGTACCCATCAACTGAAACAAAACTCATATGCCCAGAAATTTTATTCGAAGTAAGATCTATGAAATATATGTGGGTGGATGTTTCAGGTTGGTAGAGCAGATGGGCTGGGAAGTTCCTGGGTGTCAATATTCTCACGACTCCTTTTATTATTTCCAGACAATTATTTCTCTGTCTGTAACCAAAACCTCCTGCTTTTCTTGAGGGTTATATTTTCTCACGCTAGAGCTACAATAACACCTATCTCTCCTGCATCTCACTGTTGTTGTCATCAGCCTGTTGCTTACATCCTTATATTAAAGGAGGCTACAACTTAAGATCAGTCTCCCTACCCATTTGGAGGTTTGCCATTAGCATGGAAGACTTCAGCATCTGTTTTCAAGACCCATCTGATACTTGACTTTTAAGGTTTCAAAATGTTTCCAAATCCGGCAACTTTCATTTTCACTTTATTTCAGCACCCACTCCAGTTACTCTGTAACTCATTATGCATTGAGACTGCTCTACTTACATATATTCTAATAATGTGATAGCCACTTTCTGACTTTAATTGACTATTAATCCAGTTCTTTCATTGTCCCATTGCTCCTAACACATGTTCTCCCTTATCTCATGGTAAGTTTCATAAGCCTACCCCTTCCTTTTCTTTCAATCCATATACCTCTGGTGGCTCTAATTTCTAATCATCTATCACATATTTACCAACAAGAAAATTTTTTCAGTTGCCTAATTCAATTGATACCTCCAATTTACAGAGTTCTTAAGCCAGGAAATTCTTCATTTATGGCTATAAAGAGGAATCTTTTTTAGGATGAAGCAAGCCAGTGGGATATGACAACTTAAGAAAGAACAATATCCTGAAAGCTCTCAGCATCCTAACACCTTGGAAATTCACACTTCCTGCTTCAAAGTTAATTTTGTATTGGGAATATTCTTTAGCCAAGAGTTCAGGAACCATGAATGGCAGCCAAGAATCAAAGTGTGGGGCCTCCCCGGTGGCGCAGCGGTTAAGCACTGCGCTGTGGAGCTGTCGGCAGCGGCGACGCGAGTTCGATGCCCGGCCAGGGAGAACCCCACATGGTGTGGCAGACCTCTCCTGCCTCCCCCGCTGCTCCCCTCAGCAGTGTATTTCTGATCTGCCTGTTCTGCTCCCCGCTCTGTCTCTGGTGAACCCTCACGCCGCCCCACGCCTCTGGCCTGTACCCCAGCTTGTATGTATAAAAATAAAAAATAAATCTTAAAAAAAAAAAAAAGAATCAAAGTGTGATGGTGTTGTTATAGTAAACCATGATGGAGCTGCAAAGAATGCTGGGTCGTCACTAGGGTCAGTTTCTCTGTTTAGGTTTATGAATAATCAAATACTAAAACACAGAGTATATATACATCTACTCTCCCTGCATACTTCTTAAAACTCTGTTTTGTATTTCTAACTCTCCTAGGCCAGAATCCTACTAGAGGTGGGTCTGGATGCCTTGTTCCAGTCTTTGGGGCTACAGGCCTTAGCCTACCTCCAGTTAAACCAGAATTCATTTAAAACTAACTTCAGGAGGTAAAAGATGAGCAGAAAGGTTGACTCTGAAGTCAGGGGTTAGGGAGGTTTAGGATGGCACCAAAGCAGTAAAACAAGCAAAAGGCTGGGAGGAAACTGGGAAGCCAGTAGGGCAGGGAAGAAACAGAGGTCAGAGAGGAGGATGGAATGCCAGTCCAGACCAAGTCACTTTTGCGTCTTTTTAAATTGATTTATAATCCCTTTTGGGTTTCCAAAGCTCCCTGGTTTCAGTCTATGTTAGCATTTATCACACAGTAGGATGACTGTTTACGTATTTATGCCTTCCCCCGGACAATGAAATCTAAGACGATAGAAATAACTTAGTTGTATCAGTATTCCCTGCAATTGATATAGTATGATTCTTCAAACAATATATGCTGAGAAAATGAAAGAATGAATGAGTAGATGAATAGATGAATGAATGAATGAATGAATGAGTGAATCAGAGATGGGATATCTGTAGAAAGCCAATTTGGGATCTGCCTCAGTTATACTTTTTGGTATTTCTTAACCAGCAGGTCAACATCTTCGCTGCCAAATGTCACAAAGTCAAGTCCATGGTCCATGGACTGCCTTGATTGGAACTTTGACTCTTCCAACTGAATGCCTTGGGAATTTACTAACATCTTTATGCCTTTATTTACTCATTTGAAAAATAGAAATGATAGAAATACTCACAGAATTATTAAGATAAAAGAGAAAATGCATACAAAACATCTAATTTTATACCTGGCACAAGTCATAGCTTACAATTTTGAGTTATTTTTATTCTTATAATTATATCCATCTCCACCCCAGCACTACAGAGAATCTTGTAATGTTTTCTTGAGTGCTACTATTTAAAGACAGTGCTTCCTAATCTTCTGCTACATGTGACATGCTGCCTGGGCAGGCAAGTGATAAAAGCATGGAATGAAGGAAACATTCAACACTGAACACCCGCTGATGCCTGTGGTTAATGAGAGGAAGGAACATGAACAATGAGCAGAATGGTGCTGTTGGGGGGAAAAAGTTGTAGTAGCTTTTATGTTTAGAAACACAGTTTATTTTTGGGGTTGGGCTTCGAGGTCTTTTACATAAAACAATCAAAGAACTTTGTCAGCTGTGTTTATGAATATTCGCTTACACTCTGGCTTTCACAAGACATAGGAAATTCAGTCCACTTCCCTCTGGTTACTAAATTACGGACAAACACATGATATACTGGAAAGGGAACTGTTCTGGAAATCAGGAGGCTCAAGTCCTGTATTAATCTCAGTCTGGGCTCTGTGATTTTAAATGAGTTGCTTCCTTTCTTTGGATTCCAGTTTCCTCTTCTTCTAAATGGGAAGTTTGAGCTAGATGTTAGTTTTACTGTGCAACAAACAGTTACCAAGTGCCTACTGTGCGACTGACATAGGGCTGTGTGTACATCCGTGAACTAGACAGCCCTAATCTCTGACCTCATGGAATTGACAGCCTATGGGAGAAACATAAATGATGTAGGAGAGGCTCAGAGGGTAACAAAAGAAGTTTGAGTTCAGAGGAGACTATCTGAAGGTTCAAAATGATTGGGATAAAGAAAGTTGCTGAAAAGGGTTCCAAGCTGAAGGGAATGCATATTTGAAGGTGCCAAGTCAAGATATGAAGGACTGGAAGAAGTCCCAGAGGGACAGAGTAGACAGAATGAAGAAACTAGTGAAAACAGGAGTCAGGTTTTGGATGGCCTTTTACAAAGGTTTCTGACATTATGCCAGGGTCAAAGGGGGGACACTGGAGAGATTTGAGTCAGAGTGATGCCATTTGAGTTTATAAAAAATCACTTTGGCTGATGTGTAGAGAATGGCAAAAATGGAGGCAAGGAAACAATTTGAGAGGCCCTGGATCAGTCTAGGTGAGAGGTGATGGTGGTATGGACAGGGGTTGTTGACTGTGGAATTTAAGCAAAGGGGAAGAGATCAAGAGAGCAAGAGAAAGAGACTGTGAGAAACTAAAGTGGATGGAAGAGAGAGGGTGGGTTCAGAACATCCTTGAGGTGCTAGCAGGAGTGATAAAAGTAGATGTGGTGCCATTTACAGATAGTGCCACATCCTGGGCCAGTGCCAGTTTTGTAGGGAAAGGTGGAGATGATGGATTAGGATTTGAACTTGTTTAAATCAGATGCCTTTGGGCCTTGTGAGTGGAGCTGCTATGTGGACTGCCATAGGGCTGCTGGCATAGAAACAGAAAATGATCCTTAGAAGTGGATGAGAAGCACAGGATACTGTAGAAGACCAACAGAAGTGTTGGGTAGAGCAGAAAGGGGAGTTGACAAGGAATTTGGAAAGTGGTATTCAGGGGAGTGGGAGGAAAATCAGGAAAGTATGTTGTCAATGGAAGAGTGTTTCAATGAAAGGAGTGTCCCACATGTAAAATGCTGCTAAGGGTCAAGCTGCAACTTGTGCTGAGCAACTTGTGCTCACCTAGGTGAGACTTGGTGAGAAGCTAGCATGGCTTTTTTAAAAAAGATTTATTTACACATACAAGAGCTGGGGTCTAGGCCAGAGGTGTGGCGGGTGGGGAGGAGGGTGAGAGGATTCACCAGAGAGAGAGTGGGGAGCAGAATAGGCAGATCTACTGAAATACACTGCTGAGGGGAGCAGCAAGCGAGACAGGAGAGGTCTGCTGTGCCATGTGGGTCAGCTCCCTGGCTGGGGATCAAACTTGTGCTGCAGTGGCTGCTGGTAGCTTCATAGTGCTGAGACTTAACGCCTTGTGCTACCAGGGAGGCCCATGGCTAGCAAGATTTTTTTATGGGATTGTGGAAGTGGAAGGTAAATGATCCTTGGTTAAGGAGGAAGGCACAGTGGTAAGAAAATTGTGAGTAAGGATAGTCATCTCTTACGACATCTTTGACGTGAGAAGTAATAACTGAAGGAACTGGTAGGTAAAAGGGACTTTATAAAGAGGGGAGAGCTGTGGTGGCACTGTCCAACAGAAACAATACAGAAGGAATTTAAAATTTTTAGGTGCCACTTAAAAAAGAAAAAAAGAAACTGGTGAATTTTATTTCTCTTTTATTTCAATGACTAGACCCCCAAAGAGGATCATTTCAGCAAATTATCAATACAAAATGACTGAGATGTCTGTCTTTTATTCACGGTAAGTCTTTGTGATCTAGTGTGTACCTTGCCTTTCAATTTGGACTTGCTAAATTTCAAGCACTTAATAACCATGCCCAATTAGCAGCTATTGTATCAGCCAGTGTGCTCAAGTGCCGATCGGGAGTTGGTGTGGATGGAGGGGCTAACTATATGGAAGTGAAGGAGATTAAAGGGTTGAGTGGGGTGTTAGAGGTGGTAAGAGGAGGAGGATGCTCTGATCAGATGAGGACGATGCAAGGGTGGTTTCTGTGAAACACACGTGGCCTCAAGTTCTTAGGTATGTTCCCTACTGGCCTCCCTCCAAGGCAGTACCTGTTCAGGTTACTTCTTCTATCCAGTGGATTGGGCAGAAAGGGGGAAGAGAGTGTCACCTCATTTCCAATGTGTGTTTGATACACAGGTGTGAGCCATGTGTATTCCCAGGGGCTTTGAAGATGGTGACTGTTCAGTGATGATGGGATGAATGGAAACTTTCAAGAACCATGTTCTCTGTGTCAACTATTACATGGCCTGATGAGAAGACAAAAAATTAGACGTCAGAGCTGCAAAGCTGGGAGCGGTGCCCAGGAGGCACTGGGAATAGCTGGGTTATTACAGTAGTGTGACCTTGGAGCTTAATCTCTCTTGGTCCATTGACAAGTTTGCTCATTTACAAAAATTGGTTAACTAAAAGGCAGTTGTGTAGACTAAGTCAGACCAAGGATGCAAAGCTCCTGGCCCATGTAAGGGCTCAGCCAAAGCCTGTTCCTGCCACTGTCCTGTCCTTCTATGATTCAATCATTTCTCTCAATTCTCAGAATTACTGCTTTCTTCTGATGCTGTATTCCAGGCACAGATGATAGCAGTGGTTTTCCGACAGCTTCCCAATCATCATTACCCTAGGGATTTTTTCTTGTTTTGTTTTGGTCACTTTTGGGTCTTGGTTTAGACCTTGATGACCTGAAGTGACCATTCATGGAGACTGAGGTATTTTGGATAGTGGCTTTTCCCCCATCTATGCATAAACAACACCAAAAGCTTTCGTTACCCTTAATTCCAACTCTCGTTTACCATCTGGTGTCTGGTTTGGCTGCATCTGTGTTTGCTTAATGACTTTAGGCGAAGGCTGAGTTTACATATGGGAAGAAGAAGAAGGCCTTGCTGATTTCTTCCATATGTTCATTTATTCATATATTATGATTATCATAATCTCACCAGCACAGATCCCTCCAGCGACAATCCTTATATATTCCTTGGAGACCCACTTCTTTGTGTGTTCAGCTGTGAAATTCTGAGAGGTTTTACAATGTCCATTACCTTTAGCATAGTTTAGTGAGGATGTTAGATAGACATATAATATTCTTGAAGGTTATTTGAATAAAGTAATGTTCCTCTATTTTGAAGAGAGGAAGCCTAGTTGAATTGGGTGATTCTATGGAAAGAGTCTGGAGATCTGGATTCTGTGTCCTTCTTTCTACTTATAAATGTGAATTCAGACAAGTTCGATATTCACTCTGGTCCTCAGCACGCTCATCATACACCAGAAGGCTTCTGTTGGGTTTACTCTGACACCTGAGAACTCCAATTGTCTGGTATCTGCCTCTGGCTTCCTCCCCTTCCCCTGCTACTGGGGTCCTGGCTTACATTAGGGTGCAGCTTCCCAGTGTGTGCTTGCCTTCCCGCCCCTGAGCAGAGGTATGCCTGGGGGACAATCCAAGAAAGGTCTCCCTTCTACATAATCATGCATGAAAGATGAGCTGTTTCTTGTTTCCTAAAAATTCATACTGATTCTTTTCCTCTTAGTATACTTGGGACTCGGTTTTGTGTGATTGGCCTCTTACCAATCTGTGGTTCTGAGCAGGTTTCTGAGCAGGTTTCTTCCTGCTCTGTAAAGTGAGAGTAATATCAGTGTGTGGGGACAGTGAGTGGGCAAATACTGGCTAATTCCATGGAGTTCTGCATGCAGCAAGAGCTGAAGGGTCATGGTGCTGAGATGTCTCAGAGGAAGAAACTGGGGATACTCAGAAAGGTCACCAAGTCAACTGATGAGAAACCCAGAAGTAGAACTTGGGCTTCCTGACTCACTGCCCACAGATCTTTCTCATGAGCTGAAGAGAGGCTGAGAAAAAATGGAGGGCAGGGTGAGATTTCTTGGGGACCAGGTATTGGTTAAGGTAGCGAGGTGGCTGTAAGCTCTACCCTGAGGGCTTGTGACTAACTGGGAGGGAGATTCTCAAAGGGGCCAGGAATGTATATGGAGTAGGATGGTGTAGGAAGTGAGTGCAGTTCTTCTGTGAACACCCTCAAATCACTGAGAGATTCTCTCGCTCCTCTCTTTTTTTTCCTTCCCTCCCCTGACTACCCACCTCCTCCCCAGTCAGACTCCAAAGAACGAAAATTCTTTGAATGAATGTTTTTGGAGATGGCCAGCCAGGCGGTTGAGGCTGAGTTTTATGGTTTGGGTAGGAAAGCTTTGCTTGTGGATTTGTAGAAGTAAAATTAACCTCCCATAGGTAATTAAGAAATAATGTGTCAGGTTAGACGCAAGGGTGGAACAAGAAATTATCTTGCTTCCAGCTTTCCCCTGGGCCCTCTGCTTAGAAGCATCAGGAAGAGCAGTGTGGCAAGAATGGCCGGGGAGAGCTGTTTCTTTGGAGCCTTCCCTTCTCTGTCAGAGCAGTCAGAATCTGAGAGGTGAGGATTCTTTCCCACCCCAAGTGCTATTTGATGGCATGGGGAGGCAAGGGAGCAACTTGGCATTCCAGAGCCCCTATGACCTGTCTTCTATATGGTATGTTTGCATGTATGTATGGCAGGCATAGTATGGCATGTATATATGTATGCTGTGTCCTGTATGCTGTGCCTTAGCTGGCATTCAAAGGATCTGTAGGCATTAATTACCTAGATAGAGGATGGGGAAGCATGTGTCCATCCTTAGGAGAAGAGATCTACAAGAACTATGTGGAAAAAGAGAGAATTGGACACATTTGAGGAATAAGGCCAGGGTAACTGACGCAGAAAGAGCAAGGGCAAGTGTGGGTGAGAGAGAGAGCTGAGAGCCCGACAGGGGTGAGACTACAAGACCCTGCACTCTTCACCAACATGTCCATACCTGGCTGCTCTGTTGCACTAGCCTGGCTGGGCGGGTGCAGAGGTCCAGGGAAGATAAGGAGGGTGCTGATGGACTAGAGAGACGCACAGACATGAGAGGTGCTCAGGAGGTTTGGTTGGGGTGGGGGTGTTGGGGGAAAGAGTTAACAAGAAAATGCTCAGGTTTCCGAGCATAGGCTTCTGCCCCACATAGGAAAAGGCAGAGTGAGACTCGGCACTAGGGCTGTTTGCTAAGAGCCCACATTTTTAGATATAAAAGGGTTTATTCAGGGTCACTGGGTAATGGAGGGGCAGAGCTTCAGCCTGGCCGCCTCCTGTTCAGAGATCAACAGAAACAATAAAAGAGCATCGAGAGAAATAATGTAAAGCTTTCTCACCGACCTGGGCCAAGCTTACATCAGCCAGTCATGTGGTTTTAAGCTCCATTATTCAGTAAGAAATGAATTTATCCTTATAAGTGCTACAAGATCTGGCACTTACACCTGAGATGTGAGACACTTTTTTCCCCCCATTTTAAAAAAGCAGTGGAAGCTCTGGACAACCTGGAACTTGAAATGCAAGCCCTGGACCCTTGACACAGTGTCTGTGGCTCAGACCTCTGCATGGAGGATTTCTGGTTTCCTTAGGGTGGTGAGGAGATGGGGAGGGGGGACAGGAAAACGTGTCAAGTCAGAAGACCCAAGGCCATGGGAAAATGCTTATGCACATACTTATGCACAGACTTCTTGGAGCAAGTAACTATGGCTGCTGAAAACAATAAAAACTTCATCTGCGGTGCAAGGTGGGAAGGGGCTCCACTAGGATTGAGCACATGTAGGATTTGGAAAAGGAATTCAGAGGGAGTTCAATGGCTTTTCAAGGCTGGAACAGAGGTGGAGAAGCTCACTGAAATTAGAAACTGGAAGGAAATTTTCTCTACCTCCCACTTTCTCATTCATCTCCATCCCCTCTTATTACTCAGGGACCAGATCTTATTTCTACCCTGTGGAAGAGCTGGAAATGGGAATCAGAGTCACCACCACTCACTGAGGACTCACTGGTGATAATAACTGATGCTAATTCGATACCCTATGTGTTTGACACCATAAGAATATAATGCCTCATCTCATCAAAGATGGGGATTATCATTATTATACCAGGGACCTACAAAGATGGGTATTATCATAATTATCCTTGTTTTACAAGGGAGAAAAAAGGGGTGAACAGAATTTAAGTAACTTACCCAAGATCAACCAGCTAGTAAAATGGTAGATTCAGGATTCAAACAGTACAAGCCATTTGCTTAACTCAGAGGTATAACAAAGGGCAGGGTCGGGGGGAGTGTTACCCTGGGGTGTGGGCAACAAGGGGAGGTACACTGTTTACAGAGAGTTAAAATAGATTAATAAGACTGGTTAAAAGATCCATCTGCTTTTTATTATAACAAGTGTTGGTAATTTTAGGAGGTAAATTCTCCCTTCAGCATAAACCTCTCTCACACTGCGCATCTCCAGACCCTTCTAAGCCACTAGATTAGCCACTCTAGAAGGCCATGATTGCTATTCACATTTTACAGACCTTGACTCCCAGCTCCTTTAAGCTCCCCTAAGTATATTAGTAGCATGCACCATCTCTTCTTCTTGGCCCATCAACCTACCCATGAGGATAGGGCCTCTGTCTTCATTCATGCCGAAGTGCAGGATTTAGCATGTTGATAGTGTTCACCCAATAAAAATTGCTGAATGGATGACTTCCCTGAGAGAAAGGTCCTGCTCTTCAGAGAGGAAAGTGAAATGGGTGATGTTGTAGAAGTTATAGCAGAAAGTGAGGTTCTTCCCTCCGAGGGAAGTCAGGTAGTTCTCTGCAAGGTGCGAAATGCATGGTTCTTAGGGATGGTTGAAGCCCCAAATTCCTCCTATGGGACCAGCATTCCCAGAAAGAGAAGACACCCGTCTTGGAACTGATATTTGAGAACCGATGGGTATTGGGCCTGTCTTGAGCCAGAAACTACTTGAACTTGGGCTTAGTCTTGGATTATCTTTAGGACTGTGCCATCGTTAAGATCTCCATACCAAAGATCTCAGCATGTTCCTTGGCTTATATATTTTGTTTTTGGTATGTTTTTATGTTGCTACATAAATGTAATTCTGAAAATATCTCTACAACCTGGGATATCACTTTTATTTTGAAATAGAGCAAGTGGGTTAAGAAGTTCATTAAAGCAAAGATACATTTTGTTCAAGCGCTATGGAGTCAGCAGCACCAAGGTAGGCCACTTCAAGCCCGTTCATTAAACAAGACTGTCATCCTTTGTAAAACAGTTAGATATCCCGCTGTATCATGAATTCCTTTTTTTACTCCTTCAAATACTTTTTATTTTGCATTTTCCCCCTTAAAAATAAAACAAAGTTCCAGGCAACCTTCCTGGGTGTTCCACCTGAGAGAAGAGTTCCCAGATCTCATTTGAGAGGTGGGTCAAGGAGAGGTCAGGCCTTGTGCTGGAAGCTATGATCTGGGAAGGAGGCTGTGTGGCCTGCAAGGAAGGAGCTCACCGGGTCTGGGCACTCTGGTGTCATAGCTGGTCAGGGGTAGAAACCAATGGAATGGTTTAGAATTCAACATGGAGTGTAGTGGAGAAGTGGAAGCAATGAGATCAGATAAAGTCTTCCAACCCCCAAATTCTGCCATGACCTCTTTCAAAGGTTATACAGTAGTGGGAGAAAAGCCTGAAGAGAGAAGGTCGCCAATGAACAGGTAACACCAAAAAGCTTGCCTATCTCCATGACCCACTATCTAGAGTTTTCATCCTACAAGAAAGTTTCATCAAGACAAAATCTCATGAAGAATATTGGCATATTTATTGTGCTTAGGAAGAATTAGGTAGAATAGTCACTATAGTAGAAGATGTCTTTGTCAAGTCAACTAGCTCCATGGTGGGGAATCTAGAACAGGGTCCTCAGGGGACAGGACATGGGCAAGCATAAGTACATACACTTAAAATGGAAATAATAAGCTGTGAATCAGTGGGTAGGAAGGTATTGACAAGCTAGAGACAAGAAAACATTATGCAATTCTTGGTATCTTAAGGCGTGAAAGAACTAGATTTGGAATAGGGTGAACTTTGGAAATATTTTTCTTCCCCCAATAATCTTCCTTTCCTTTTTCTTCCCTCCCTCCCTCTCTCCTTTTCACTTTTCCTCCCTCCCTTCCTCCGTTTCATTTTGCCTTCCTTCCTACCTCCCTCCTAACATCTACTAAGTGCCAACCCATATTTAGGTTCTGGCAGTCACTGATAAACAAAACAGCATGGCCCCTGCCCTTGGGAAATTTAGAGCCTCCCAGGGGAGATGGACAGTGAACAAAAATTCACAAAAATACCTACAGTGATGTGCTACATTAGGCGCTGCAAAATGGAAGTACAAGGGCTATAAGATACTCTGTGAGGAGCTTGAGCCTAGAAGGGGGCATGGAGGAATACTCTCCCTAGGAAGTGACCTTTAAGGCATAGGTGAAGAAGGAAGATGATTTAGGTCAAGAAAAATTGTGTGTGGGGGGGAGGAGGGGCAGCATTATAGCCAAGGAGATAAGAGAGATGATAAGGATGATAACACTGATGACAGCAATGGGTAAAGTCATTGAGCACTTATCATGAGACAAATTGTAACCATCTCATGACTATTCATTCCATCCTCACATCAACTCTACGGGGCAATTACTATTATTGTGCCCATTTTTCAGATAAAGAAAATGAGGCATGGCTAAGTGAAGTAACTTGCCTAAAGTCACATAGTTAGAAGGCAGAGAAGCCCAGATAAAGCTCAGGTCACCTGACAGGACCTAGGATCTGGGGGAAAAGGACAGCAGGCAGTGGGCTGGGTTGGGGAGGGAGGAAGCCTACCAGGCACACGGGGGTTACATAGTGGGTTCTGGGACCTCTTCTTTATCCACTGGTGGAAGCCCACTGCAGAAGTTGAGGGGGTAGGGTTTGTATTTTCTCAAGTCCTTCCTGGTTCCAGTGGAAGGAGAGATGAGAACAGCAGGGAGAGTACTGTAGTAGTCTAGGTGAAATGAACAGTGATTGTATGAAATAACTGTGACAGAGACAGCTCCATAAAAGCGGGAGGTACCATGTTCTCCATTGCACTTAACTAGGGGGTGGAGCTGGGCAGCCAGGTGAAGCTGTATCACAGGGAAGGCAGGGGGTCTCTGAGGAAGAAAGAGGAGAGCTCCTGTTCCTGCTGCCTGACTTGCATCCTGATTCTGCTGGGAAGGAGACATGCGGAGGAGAGACACGTAGAGACACTTGGAAGAGACACATGGGTGAGAGACAGGAGGGGAAGCTGCCAATGGCAGTCGTTATCTTCAAGTGGTATCTCCTTCTGCCCCAGATTTCTGGGGCCCACTTTTCTATCATTCCCTGCCAGCAGGTGCCTTACACTTGTGGCAAGTTTTCAGGCTGTAGAGGTCCCGCTTCCTGCTGACCCTGTTTGATTGGGCATTTACCCACAAGGGGATAGGCAATTCTAGGTGGGTTTTTTTTTTTTTTTTAACATTTTCTTCTCCTCTTTCTCTCCATGCACACTAGTTCTGTTGGAGGTCTTTCACACTAGGGGTCTGTCTTCATAGAGAGGATGGCTGGAGCCCGTTGCAAGTGTGCAAGTTTGGGGATCCCAGGGAGAACTTGGTCACACACAAACACAACTAATTAAATAGCTGACCTGCTGAACTTCCTAGTGCCTTCACCTCTGTCTTCCCATCTCTTTGTTTCCATTGCTCTCTCTGACTGTCCAATTCCCGGAAATCCACCCCTCAGCAGAAGGGGGAGGACACAGTGACCAACACTCCCCTCCCCCCCCCCCCCCCCCCCCCCATGCTCAGCTTGCCCAGCACAGACAGATTTTTGCATTCCTTCATCTTCTCCGAGGCACCCTTCCTGAGGCACCCTTCCTGTCTCTCGGACTCAGGATCATCCTTTTCCCTGCCTGCCTGCTGAGAGGGAGCAGCTGCTGGTATCTAGAACAACTCCCAGCTGTTCTCCCAACTTTTCTCAAGTGTTTCTTAGTGTCAATGCCTCTAATTAGTTAAAATAGGAAGGGGGTGGTAAACAGAGGAGCAAAAGAGAGGCCTAATTTTAGCTGTAGCCAAAAGGACTTTCCCCTAAATACACTGTGATCTCAAAATACTTAGCTAAGCGCATATGGACACGACTGGCGAGAAGATTTAAAGAGCTCCCGAAGGAACAAAGGCCAAACAGGACAGTCCTGCCTTTCTTTATGGCTGGATGGAAGAGGACAGCAATGAAAATAGGCCGTGCAAAGAGCACTATGTGCCAGGCACTGTGCGGGGCACTTGTGGGCATCACCATGGGGATTCATTTCCTCCTCATAGACCAAAGACGAGATAGGGCCACCTTTTACGGATGAGGAAACTGAGGCTCAGTGAGGCTGAATTACTTTGTCCAAGATAACAAAGCTGCCTGGAGAAATGGGACTTAAATCTGGGTCTCTGGGACCTCACACTGACTAGCAAGAGAAAGATGGGTCAGGAACCAAGGACAATGGCGCACTGGGCAGACAGCTAAAGCAGGGTGGGGGTATGAGAGCAAAATCCCAGGGGAGGCTGGCTTTCAGAACTCAGCAGCATCATTTAGGAACCAGCACAAATCACACAGAGCCTCCACTTTTTCCAATCCTGAATCCCCTCCTGGCCCCCACAAGATGTGCTGGAGGAATGACCAGGCGGTCACTAACAATTTACAGGTAGATAAATCACTGGGTGAATAAAAAAAAAACAACAAGAAAAAACACAAAAAAACCCTCACTGCTTTCTGCAGTCAAAGAAGATGCACTGTTTGGCAAAGGAATCTGAACTGACTAATCCCACTGCCTTCTTAAGGTTATGGTGGAATCTGGGCTCCTTCAGAAAACGGGCCACCTGGTAGGTCTCATCACGTCAGTTTCCTTCATCTGAGTTCAAGCTTAAAAGGCCCCTTCACTGAGAAGCTCCCCAGTGAGGTTTTCCACGCACATCTGGAGGCTTTCCACAATAGGCCTTTGAAGAGTCCTGAAGTATTCCCGGAAAGTCCGCCTCACTGGGCTGAGGTTTAAAGAGCAGAAGCCCACATTTATTTTTCTTTCCCGCCTTCTTTGACAACCCCCTCTTTCCCCTCCCCCACAGTGGTTTGTGGGCATTTGCAAAGCAGCCCTGATTTTCAGTTCACTGCTTCTAGGACTGAAGTCTTAAAGAGAAACAACAATGATGCAAATTCAAAGGGAGCAAGGCTATCACAAAGGTCTGTTTATGTGTCTGGTGCCTCCTCCAGACCATGAGTGGTGCTTTAGTCATCTTTGCAGCAGAAAGAAAGAAAATGGACTTTGGACTCAAATGGACTTTCGCTCATCACTCAGCATCGGTGACATTTTGTCGAGTCATTTAAACTTTCTGTGAAATGAGTTAACAGAGAGTGCCTTGTGTGGAGGACTAAATGTTACTTGAGGTCGGATGAGTAATCCACTTTGCACATTGTCTGATAAGGGCTCTGCCAGGTTTATGCTGTCCCCTCTGCCATGGACACCCTCCTTCAAGAGGCTAGCAGCTGTTCATTATTTATAACAACTCACTGATGGTTTCCTTCTCTGGCAAAGTTCTACCTCCCTCTTACTTAGGCTACTTTAGATACAATGCTTCAGTACCTTCCTATCCACTAATTCATAGTTCATCATTATTTTCATTTTAAGTGTATGTTCATCATGCCCCTACCAACAATATAACAACTATAGACATAAGGGGGTCTTTCTTTTTCACCATTGTACCTCCCTACCAGGCACAGTGTGAACTATATCAAAGTTCTCAGTGAAAAGCAACTGATTATTTATTGAGCACCTCTCTGAGAAAGATACTATTCTAGCTGTTGAAGAAACAACAGTATGGATGATCTGCCTTCCATCGTATATCCTAATAGAGTGAAGTCAAAACACACATTAAAGAAATATCAGGCAAAATTCCAGTTATAGCTCCAACATCGGGGATGTTTGGAACTCATTACTCCCATCCTTACAAGAGAAAAGCTAACACACTGAAATCGCTGATTTTTCTCGGATCAGTTGGAGAACTAAGGCAATAGGCTAAACCACCACATAGAAATCTGGAAAGGGAGGAGAATGCAGACAGTGACAACTGTCTTACTCGGAGCAGAAGTTGCTGGAACCATAAACTGGTGAGGACATGTATGTGGTAATTTATTATGCTTAACTAAGCTATAAGATAGCTGTTTAAAGTAATGATAACAACACATTGGCTGATTATAGCATATGGATAAGGAAAGCAAATGAGAACAATGTCATAAAACATGGAAAAGAGGAATAAGAAATACTGTTATAAGGTACCTGTACTATATGTAAGCAGTATAGTGTTATTTTAAGCTGGAGTTAGGTTAAGCATGTATATATCAAGCTCAAGGGTAAGAACTAAATTATGTTTTGAAAAGTGTACTTGATATATTAAGAAAGGAGGTAAAAATGGAATCATATATAAAATGTTTAATGAAAACCAGAGAAGACAGAAGTTTAAAGAAAAAAGAAACAGAATAAGGACAACAAATAGAAAGCTTACAAGCATGGTAGCTATTGATCAAATTATATCAATTATTGTTTTAAATGTGAATGGTTTAAAGACACCAATTAAAAGCGATCAGATTGTGGATAAAAAAGCAAGATTTAACTACATTGTCTACAAGAAACCTGCTTTTAAAACTTAGGTGAAAAGTAAAAGGAAGGAAGGATAAACCATGCTAGAACTAATCAAAAGAAAGCTGCAATAGCTATATTAATTTTAGCAAAGATGACCTCGGGAACAAAGGGGAACATTATATAAAGATAAGTGAGAGACTTCAAAAGATACAACAATCCTCAGTGTGTATGCATCTGACAAAGAACATCAAAATACATGAGACAAAAACCAATAGAATTACAAGGACAAACAGACAAATCTATTCTAGTTGGAGATTTCAACAATCCTCTTTCAGTAATTGATAGCTCAAAGAGGCAAAAAATCAGTAAGGTTCTAGTTGACTTAAACAGACTTTCATTCAACTTGATCCAGTTGATATTTAATGAATATTTCACCACCAAGAGCAAAATGCAAATTCTTCTTAAGCTCTCAAGGGACATTTGTCAAGACTGGCTTCATTTTAGTCCATAAAAGATATTTCAACAAATTGAAACAACAGAAATCATACAAAGTATGTTCTCAGACCACAGTGGAACTAAACTGGAAATCACTAACAGCAAATCCCTCATTATTTGGAGCTTAAGCCACACACTTTTAAATAACGCATGCATCAAAAAAGAAGTCTCAAGAGAAATTAAAGAATATTTTGAACTTCATATTCTGGAAATACAAAGTATCAAAATTTGTGGGATGTATCAAAAGCAGTGCTTAGAAGGAAATGCATAGCGGAGTGCAAAAATAAGAAAAAATAAATTATATAAAATTAGTAAGTTTCTACCTTAGGAAACTAGAAAACAAGGAACAATTTATGCCTAAAGTGTCAGAAGAAAAGGAATATTAAAAATATGAGCAAAAATTCATAAATTTGAACATAAAAAATTAGAGAAAAATCAATGAAATCAAAAGTTTGTTCTTTGAGAAGATCAATGAAATTGTAGCCAGCCTGGCAAGATAAAAAGTGAGAAGACACAAATTATTAATATCAGAAATTAAAGAGAGGTAATCACTTCCAATCCCATGGGCACTGATAAGAAAAGAAAAGAATCCTATGAACAATTCTATACCTATGTGGGATCAGATTTGTTATAGGATGTCCATAGGGGCAGGACTTGTTTATAGAATTCTTTTATGGATATTTCCTTGAACAATACATTATTTCCATGAAAGATTCAAACTACCTAACTTCACACAGGAAATAGAGATCATCTGACTAGAGCTAGTTCTATTTTTATAACTGAATCAGTAATAACTCAAAAACCAAAGCATGAGGTCCAGATGGTTTATAAGTAGTGAATTCCACCAAATATTCAAGGAAGAAATTATACCCCACTCTTCACTAGCTCCTCCAGAAAAACAAGTAGAAGAAAGACATCCTAAGTCATTCTGAGACCAACATTATTATAACACCAAAACCAAATAGAGACATTAAAAGATAGGAATACAAAATAAGACAATAACTCTCATGAATACAGATGTAAAGTCCTCAATGTAGTAGTAAATTAAATCCAACAATGTAGACAAGGAATTTCATACCACAACTAAGTGGGATTTATTCCACATAGGCAAGGCTGGCTCAACATTCAAAAATCACAGCAACAGCTTAAAAAAATTCTTTTATTAATAGATTCAGGAAAAGCATTTGATAAAATCTAACACCTATTTATGAATAAAAGCTCTCAGCAAACTAGGGATGTAGATTAATTTCCTCAATGTATAGGGAACATTTAGAAAATACTACAAGCTAACATGATACATGAAAACATCACACTTTTCTCCTAAGGTTGAGAATAAGGCAAAATGCTCCTGCTCATTGTTATTTTCAAGATTGTACTCTAAGTCTTAGTGGTGCAATAAGAAAAGGAAATTAGCAGAATAGATATTAGAAAGGAAGAAATAAAACTATCTTTATTCTCAGAAGACACAAAAGTCTATGCAGAAAATCCCAAAGAACCAAAAAATAAACTAACAAAACACCTTCTAGAACGAATAAGGGAGACGAATAAAGTTCCTTATTTGTATCATAGGATACTAGGTTATATAAAAGTTAATTGTTTTCCAATATTTAACAACAATGGAAAATTCTAATTTGAAAGTAAACCATTTACAATAGCACCCTTCAACCCCCGAAAATAATTAGGAAAAGTTTAACAAAAAGGTACAGGATTTATATATGGAACACCACAAAACTTTGATGAAAGAAATCAAAGAAGATCTGAACAAATGGAGAGATAGTTTGAGTTTACAGGCTAGAGAGTCAATATTAAGATGATACATTTTCCCAAACTGATCAATAGAGTCATACACAATCCTAAGCAAACTTTCAGCAGCTATTTTGCAAAGGTCAGCAAAATGATCCTAAAATTTATATGGAAAGGTAAAAGATCTAGATTATTCAACATAATATTAAAGAAGAAAAATAGGGCCTCCCTGGAGGAGGAGATATCTGCAAAGCACATATCTGACAAACACTTCAAAAAATATAAAGAATAATTAAAATTCAACATTTTTTTGGAGGCAACTGATAGGCAAAAGATACAAATAAACACTGCAGCAAAGAAGATACACAAATGGCAAATAAACTTGAAAAGATGGTCGACATTATTTGCTAGTGAGGAATCGAAAATTAAAACAATAATATACCACTGCACATCTATTAGAAGAGCTAAAACACAAAAAACTGTCTACCAAATGCTGACAAAGATGTGGAGGATATACAATCTCCAGGGAACACTCATTCTTTGCTGGTTAGAATGAAAAACACTACAGCCAGTTTGGAAGACAGTTTGGCAATTTATAACAAAGCCATACAACTCTACTATACAACCCAGCGATTTTGTTCCTAGGTATTATATATAGGTCATCTGATTTGAAAAGTCACATCCATACAAAATCCTGCATGTGAACGCTTATTCATTGTCATGAAAAACTTGGAGGCAAACAAATTATTCTACAGTAGGTGAATGGTTAAAGAAACTGGCACATCTATACAATGGAACATTATTCTGCAATAAAAAGAAATGAAATACCAAGTCACAAAAAGAATTTCAAATGCATACAAGTAAGTGAAAGAAATCAGTCTGAAAAGGTAATATGGGAATTTTGCAACATGGAATTTTGGAATATCACAGATTCCAATTATGTGACATTCTGGAAAAGATAAAAATATTAGCATAATAAAAAGATTAGTGGCTGCCAAGGGCTCAGAAAGAAGGGAGGGAGGATTAAGTAGGTGAAGTATAGGGAATATTTTTCCTTTTAAGGTGGTGAAACAATTTTGCATGATACTGTAATTATGTGCAAATGACATGCATTTGTCAAAATTATTAAGTATTACAGTGTAAAGTACAAATCAAAGAAATAAGTGAGGAGGTGGGGGAATCCTATGACGGAATGCAGTGTGTGACAATCTAACTGATTACAAAACACTGAAGATCATGCAATAAAGGTGCTGATCTAAGTAACTCTGGAAATAAGTAGAGTTTATAAAACTAAAAGGAAAAGAAACTGTGCATAGTACTATACTCTAACTGGTAAAGCTATGTCACATAGGGATATGAGTTTTGATATTTTCATACCAGCATACTGGAATTTAGCAATAAAGAAAATCTACAGTGGATTGTCGGAACAGGTTTCTCACTATTGGAAGTTTACAACTAAGCAAGGGGAGGAGACTAGAATGACCCATGTGGTAATAGAGTACATTTGGAGACACAACATGAACTCATGCTTACCGTAATACAGACATAGGCTATTACTACAGATATTTATAGATATGGTATGCATACATACTGCTGACTACGAAAGCCCAGAAGCTACAGCCGCAGCTCATTAGCACTTAGTGATCGGATCTTGGTTTCTAACACCATTCTCTAGTTAAAAAAAAAAAAAAAAAAAAAAAATCAAGGATTGGAGAAGTAGTTGATATTAGAGCTGGAATAGGAAAGACAGGGGATGCGCCAGGAAGTGAGGAAGCAGTCAAGAAAAGAACCAACACTATTAAGTGATATGTCTGAGAGAGAAAGGAGTCCACTAAGGGGCTCCCAAAGGCCAACACTGGAACCACTGAGCCACAAAACAAAGCAACACTGAATTATAACCCAAAATAGAATGTGAATATCTACATGTCCACAGTGTTATAAAGAAATCATTGAGTAAATAATCAAATAAATGAAAGAGACAAATTTCTCATGCAAAAGAATTCTAAATTTAAGTAGACATTCCATCCCCAAGGAAGTGGAACATGAGATCCAGTTCTCACATGTGAGCTGCATATAGTGACTTCCTTCCAAGGAGAGTAGCAAGAAAGGGGGAGACAGAGTAAGTGGACAGTGGAGAATCTGGACACACACTTCTTCTACTAGGTGATCCAGGTCAGCATCGGCAGGGGAAGCCATGCTGACTGTATGTGCTCCTGACATGGTGTGATGACTGGTCTTACTCCCCCAAAACCTGACTCCATTGTAACCGCATGAAAAATGTCAGGCGAATCCCAACAGAGGAATGCTATATAAAACAGCTTCCAGTACTTGAAAGTGTCCAGGTCATAAAACACTAGAGGCACCTAAAGAGACATGATGGTTCAAGGACCTTTGGGATTCTGGATGGAATTCATGATCAGAAAAAGGACACTAGGTAAAAACCAAGAGATCTGAATGAAGTGTGGACTTCAGCTAATAATAATATATCAATATCGGTTACCAGTCATTACAAATGGACTGTGGTGATGTAAGTTGTTAACAATAAGGAAAATAGGTGTAGGGATGTGAGAATTCACTATATAGCTCTACCATTTCCTATAAATACAAAACTGTGCTAAAAATGAACAGTTTTAACAAAAATGTTCAAATAATACATGTATATGTACACACATAGACATGATCTCACGTGATGATAAGCATTAGGGGAATATGTCAGCAGGGTAGAGGGAAAGAGAATGACATGAACGGAGCAGGCCGGGAATGGTATCTCTTTGATAAAATGATATTTGAGCAGAGATCTAAAGCAGGAAGTGAACCAGGTAAAAATCTAGGAGAAGGGGATTCTATGCAGAATGAACTCTAGCAAAGAGGCCAGTGTAGTTAAGCTGGAAATGGGCAGCAGGCCAGAAGGGTCCTGTAGGTCAGGGTAAGGATGAAATAAATGAATAAGTAAATGAGAGGAATGGAAACTCCTCCATTAGAAATTTGTTCTAGGTATTCCAGCCTTTCAAAAACATTCTTAAAGCAATAATACATAATACACCTTCTCCCCCAAACACACACAAATAATCCTATCCTAACAATGCCAAATCTCAGTCTGCAATTGTTCTAGCAAGACCCTCTAATCCTGCAGAAACAGTCTAAGGCATGCCATCTTCTTTCCTAAACAAAATTTGAGACTGTTTCTCGACAGGCAAAGTGAAATGAAGGCTGGAGGCCAACTTTTCACATAACTCAATTTTTCAAAAAAGTTACATATGCCTGAAATCTTTAGATAATGGAAAGAAAAGTGGATTTTCCTCTCTTCGTTATTAAAGTAATTGGCTCAAACTCTCATTTCATTTTGTACATGTAGGCACAACCCAGAGTCTGTAATTAGTTTCAAACCACCAAAGTAGAAACAGAATAAAACCTCAACTAACTGAAGGACATTTTTTCCTTGACATAGTTGGCTTTCAATGGCTAGAGGCATAAGGCATGAATCCAAAAGGCAAGCTCATGATTGGGACTTGTTTAAAAAACAAAACAAAAAACTTGCAAAGCATGCCTTGGGTGAGTCCAAAGTGAGCTTCTTTCCTCTGGCCCTCTCCATCTTTATGAAGTTCACATGAGAAAAGCAGGGATCCCGGATGAGGATGTAGGTCCCACTCAGCAGAAGATAGCCCACAGGCTCAGCACCCGCATGCTTAGTTAGGCAGAAGATCCCTTCTTTTCTTCAGAGACTTGTGCCAACAAGCATAGAATAAAAAATGCTTTCCTGTGAGCTTTCCTTAACCAGAAAGTTACATAAGCAAAAGTATGCATGAATATGGAGTAAAATGTGGATCTTTCAATAGCAGGGACTTGATCTCAGAATATTTGGGTTATTTTGGGGGAGTTGGTACCACACTCAATCACTGGCTATCCCCTTGGGAAAGTTAATCTTTCTGAGCCTGACTTTTCACCTTCAATTATAATGTATCCATTCAAGGCCCTTATGATTAAATGAAATACTGTCCCCCCAGATGCCTAGAACACTTGTCTGGCCTATACTAAGTGATCAGCATGTATTGCTTCCTTTCAAAAACTTACTTCCACAGCCTGCAATTGGCCCCAACACAGATCTGGAAAGTAGTAGCCTTATAAATGTTTGTTGAATAACTGTCGTTATGAAATATCCCCAGGGAGTCTTCAAAGATACTTTATGTGCTGATACTTAATATTATGCAGATAATAGTGAGCATTTAAGGAGCACTTACTGCTTTACTGGGTACTGTGATACATAGACACATTGTTTCACTGACTTCCCACAACTACAGAATAAGGCAGGCCTTCCTTCAGCCCCACTTTCCAAAGGAAGAATTGAGATTGAGCAATGTTCCGAGGATGATATTTCTAGAAAGTATCAGAACTGGATTTTGAACTCCTCTCTTCCCCATTCCAGAGGCCATGCTCTTAACTGCTAGAGCACCTGGTGAAAAATTTCAGAGCATATTTGAACAAAAGACACTTGACTTCTTTTGCTAAGAAGGACTCGGGAGGGCTAAGTCTTCTTGCTGCTCCCTGGATAAGTTTCCTCAGGTTCGACTGGCAGCTGCCCACTCAGAAACAGGTGGGATTGGTAAGGTTGCCAAAGGTCTGTCCTTGAGAAGGTGGCCGAAGAGCTATCCTTTCCTGTTCTGAGGAGTTGGTATAAATCGGATGGGGATGCCACTTATGTGGGCTGACAGTGGGGGAGGGAACCTGGGACTGAACTGGACCATTACCTTGAACAAAAGAGGTAAAAATGTCCCAAGGACAAAAGCAAATTATTCAGAGAGGGTATGGAGGAATGGTATGGAATGGCAGTCCTCTAGGGGCAGGAAACAAGAACCAAGGACACTGGGCATGGCTGGGAGCAAGGATCTGGGGGTTGGGGTGGAGGGTGGGGGTTAGTGAAAGGCTTCAGACTGGCTATAAGCCACAGACCAGGCCTTCTCAGTGGGAAGTCCCTAATCCCTGCTTAGAGACTGGAGTGTCTGCTGTGCAGGTAAATTGATGGGATGGGCCACTTTAACCCTCAAATATCCCTCTGGATACATACACCTTAGAGAAGGGCCAGGTGACAAACTTAGAAAGATACCATCATCATATTACCATCCCAGGAGCTGGCAGAGGGCAAGTAGCTAACACATGGGGGGTTGGACCACCGAGGTAGGGAGCAGTCCCATGTTTGTATCTGGTACACGTTCAATGAAGATTTACTGAGAACATGTCCACCCCACGACAGGCCAGGTGGGAATGCAGGGAAATGGGCAGGAAACTGGTTGGTTCCTTTCTTGAGGAGGTCACAATCTCAGAGGCAAGTCCTTTACCACTCTGGCCTATGAGCCTGGTCCATCCCTTTGTTTTCTTAGAGTCAGAGAAGCCTGATGTCAGTACAAGATGGTGCCAATAATAGTTATATGGGGTTATGGATGTAAACTACTTTTATAGCAATAGGGGCAGTGTGTTCAGATAGTAAGAGCCCTAGGCCCAGAGTCAGAAAGACCTAGGTTCAAATGCCAGCACAATGATTTATTGATTAGCAGTCTGAGAGTAAGTCACTCCCCTATCTTTTGGGTGCCTCAGTCTCATCATCTGTAAAATGGGGCTCATACCTACCCTGTTTTCCTCTGTGAGATGTGGATTCAGGATCCAAACCACCTGGCTTCTTAGCTCAGTTTCTCTATTTACCAGCTATGTAATCACTGCTGTGTTACTTAACCTCTCTGTGCCTCAGTGTTCACAGCTAACGAGGGGATAACAAGGCCCCTCATTTCATGGGGTTTCTATAAAGATTAACTGAGTTAATATGTAGTAAACAATTCATGCAAAGTATTTACATGTTATCTACTTTCCTTATTATTACCACCTTCTAGAGATGATGGGAAGACACAGTAAGAAGCCAAATAACTCAATCAGCATGTAATTCCTCCCATAGCACTCCTCCTTCACAAGTACATTTTTAGCACTGGAGCTGGAACTTGAACAAATATCTACACTGTAGGTCCTCTGTCCCTGAGCAGTGCCAGGCACTGCTCTCTGACTCTATCCAGGTGCCCTTCTTGTCTGTCAATGTCCTCTTAGTCACCCCAAACCCAAGTTTCTAGGTCACCAAACAATTGCACATCACTCTTCCAGGTTCACTCTTTTTTTTTTTTTTTTCAGTGTCTCCCAGCTCCCATTCAGTCTGACTTTGTCAGCAGAGTAGTTCCTGCCACAACGGCATACCCTGCCCAAGAGCATTCCGTAGCTCCCCATTGCCTGTGGTAGGAGGTATTAGACTGATCAAGTCATTGCAGAACCTTTAATTCCTGGAATTCTTCATCTCAGCCCACGAGTAAATGATAATAAATAACAGCACCAAAACAAGCAGGAACAATGTTAAAGGCAGAGTCTAAGATTATATTATGTGGGTACCCTATAAAATCCCAATCACAAGCACATGTAGACATAGAAGAAAAGCAACAACAGAAAAGCCTGCACTATTAACTAACTGTGGAGTGTTTTTAACCCTCCACATTATGTTTGATTGTTATAATCAAAGCCCCAATTTTTCATCTGCAAAGAAGGACAATACCTACATCACGGGGTGCTGACAATGTATAGATGTGCAGGGTTAGCAATCCTGCATAGGTGAGTTTGTGATTTTCACTATTATTAATTCTAAAACCCAGACACCTCTTTCTGCCCTTCAAAGTCCTGTCTCCATTTGCCCATCTGGTTCCTAACCATTCCCAGGGGCTCATCAGGCTTGTTCCTCTGACACAGCCCATTCTGTGTCTTTGCTTTGTGTGGTTTCTTGCTCACTCTCACAATGCCCGTATCTTGAGCTACTCTGTTCTAAATCTTGCCCCACTGTCCAGACCCAGCTCCCTCTGGACCATCTTCAGGAAATCTTCCACACATTCAGTGCCAACTAATTCATTTTCTTTCTCCAGCCCTCCATTCATACCTATTTGCAGTCTGTACTGAATAATTTTCAAAATACCTGCTGTTATTCCAATATTTTGGTTTTCTCTTTCCAATTAGATTGCATTTTTTTCCCAAGTAGCTGCTGGGATTTTTTTTTTCTTTAATGTTAGCTTTCATGGGGGCATCCCTGGTGGCACAGCGGTTAAGCGCTGCGCTGTGGAGCTGTCGGCAGCGGCGACGCGAGTTCGACGCCCGGTCGGGGAGAATCCCACATGGTGCGGCAGACCTCTCCTGCCTCGCCCGCTGCTCCCCTCAGCAGTGTATTTCTGATCTGCCTGTTCTGCTACCCGCTCTGTCTCTGGTGAACCCTCTCGCCGCCCCACACCTCTGGCCTGTACCCCAGCTTGCATGTATAAAAAAAAAAATCTCTTTAATGTTAGCTTTCAGCATAAAACAAATGTTCCCAAAGCCTCTGGTAATACGTTCTCTGAGGGGTCCCAAATAGAGGGTACAGATTCCTGAGCACTCAGAGGTCAGAGTGATTTCTTCATTGTTTAAATGAAGATAATGATACCAACCTTAAAGAACTGTTTAGATTTAGACAATGGGCATACAATTGCCTAGAAATCTGCTGAATTGAAAATATGGTCTGGCAGAAGAAAAGAGACAATTGGAATTGATAGGAACCCATGCAGGGAAAAGAAGTTCTATGGGGAAGGCAAGAATAGCAAATGAAACATGTAGTCAGCATCTCCCTTATGCCAGGCACTGTGCTCGGCATTTTACATGGAGTACGCTTAGGATACTTGTGGCCCAAGTTCTGGAGTCAGGCTATCTATCGGCTTTCAATCCTAGTTCTATCTTCTATCAGCTGTGTGATCTCATTTAAGTTACTTAAAATGCCTATGGCTTCCTTTCTTCATCTTAAATTGGAATCATTCAAGGTAGCGTTGGATTTTTTTTTCTGTAAGGGACCAGACAGCATTTTAGATTCTGTGGGACACTCAGCTTCTGCAGCAACTACTCAAGCCTGCGGTTGTCATTTGAAAGCAGCCACATGGTATATAAGAAAAAATGAGAGTGTCTGTGTTCCAATAAAACAGTATTTACAAAAATGGAATGGACAAGAACTGGCACACAGGAGATAATTTGCCAAGCTCTAGTATAGAATCTACTTCATAAGATTCATAGAGGGTGGAGAGTTAACATGGCTTGTGTGCTTAGAACAATGTCCTGCGCACAGCAATTGCTCAACAAATGTTAGTTGTTGTCATAACGAACCCATGGAGTAAGTGTTAGGCTGCCTTTTTTACAAGGGAGAAAATGAAAGCTCAGAAATAACTGAATAGCTTCTCCAGGATCTGGCATCTTCTAATAGTGTGAGAGCCAGACTCGGAGCACGGGGCTTGCCCAACACAAAGTCTGTAGTTTCCCCACTGCAATTTTTGTCAACTTCAAAGATCATATAAGAACCAGACTTTATTTCACAGACCCAAAGCAAACCCTGTTTTGGACCTATATCTCCAAGTGTTTTGGGACTTGATTCAAACACCAGCGACACACTGAGTGATGCGATCAGGCCTGGGAGCCAAATGAGTACTGCTGGAGAGCCCCTGGCTTGATTTCCTTTGAATCCCGATTCCCGTCAGTGGGTAACAGGTGTAAAATCTATGTCCACTCCCCTCTCAGGGGATCCACACAGTCTCAGGCTTCCCTGGCCTCTGCATCAGTTTCCTATGACACCGATGGATCAGCTGCCTTTGGAGAGCCCTAATTAAGTGCACAAATAGGGCAGCCTTCCCAAATCCCACATTAGTTCTGCTTTGGAATGCCAGAACTTTTCTACCATGGAAAAATGCTTCATGCCCTGACTCTTAACAAACCCAGCAAGTTCAAATGCATTTCTGGGGGGGACAGGAATCCCAGGCTGTTATGTGAGAAGGCAAGGAAAGAAAGGGCTTTTCTTGAAAGGGGGAAACAAAGGGCATCCAGAAATGTCCCAGAATGCCCTGCAAACTCCCTGCAGCTTTCCCCAAGTTGTTCTTTGTCTGCAGGTCTGGAGAGTGTGATTTATGTAACTCTTTCCTAGGGTTAGTGATCAGATTCTTCAACCTGAGACTCTGAAGCCTGAGACTGAAAATTTCTTTCCACAGAAAGAAATTAGAGAGAATACAAAGGGGAAAAAAAAAAACCCCAGCCCATATTAAAGGCAAACACTTTGCACCATTCAGAACTGTTCACCTATCTGACCTGCTAATGCTCTCTCCTCCTGCTCTTCTCTCACCCAAGGCCCAGACAAACCATCAGTGTATTACTGTAGGAAAGCTCTCTGGCTCTGCAGCTAGACGGTAGCGCAGTGGCTGGTTTTGTGCATGTGAATTGAACAATAATCAGTCCTCTGCTTTATGTTTAATTCTACATCCCCTGAAATAAAACCATGTAGGCCTCAATCCCCAGTGTCATCTATTTTGAGAGCTCAGTAGATATTATATTGAACGTATCTTAACTCACCACAGGATATAAATGGGCTTTGTCTTCAGCTTGATGTTCCTACAAGTCAGGGCAACAGGGGAACCATGGGCTGGGAGTGCGACACATTCACCCACCACCAGGTCTTTGAAGCCCAGGATCTAAGTGAACCGTCAGGCTCCAGGCTGATACCCAATTCAGGCCTGTGGCAGGAGAGAGGCAGCAGCCTCCTCAGGGGTTGCTATCTTAGGAGAGATGAAGGAGCCTGGAATTAGGAATTAGGCTGGCCATAGTTTATTTTCCCAATAAACTATTCTCTGAGTCCTAGGCACTTTTCATGATCAATTTTTAATAACTATGCCAGGATGTCAGACATAAGCAAGGCCCGTCCTTTGTGCATTAGGACCTGTCCACTTCACTTCTAAGGAGCTGTGAATGTTTGGGAGATTTGGAGAAAGGATGCTCTCAAACCCTGCTCCCTCTGGGGTCAGAGAAACTGGGAAGTTTCAGTTTGAATTTTGATGTTTATTTTGTATTGCCTCTTCTGACAGCCTCCACCAGTATTCAGACTTTACAAAAGCAATGGCATACTAGGAACCATGGAAGTAGGCCACCACTCCTAACTGGATGTGAGGTGAAGTTGACACTGGTGGCTAGAAACAGGCCTCATCCCCACATTCCTACAATTAAGAAGGGCTGTCTTCTTGGAAGGCCTAGCTCAGAAGCTCCCTAACTTCGGAGCAATAAAATATCCAAGCCACTTGGAGACCTACAAAGAACTGCAGCTTTTTATTTTGTCCTATAAGGATCTTAAAGAAAAGAATTTCTTGGACATACTCTTGATTGTTACGTCATAACCAAAAAAAAGTGGTTGTTATCTCAGAATAAAGGTCAATCATGTCAATAGCCTACATTTAAGCTTTGTTAAGAACCCAATACACGGTGCTTAACTTTTCATTTCCACTGGACTAGTGAAACATGATTTTGGAACTCCAGTGGGGTCAGCTTCATGAACACGTCATCTCTCTGACCACACAGGGCCCCAAATCAGGAAGGTCAAACTTGGGGTTAGTGATCTGCAGTCACTGTCTTGAAATCCTTGATGATTTTTTCTTTGAACTTGGGCTTTGTAAAAGAAGGCTGATGGGACATGGAGCAGGGGCTGGGGCCCTGTTGCTGCTGTTCCTTTCCTGGGGCCCGTTCTTAGCTGCCTGGTCTCTGCTTTTAAATGTCCTACCCACATCTCCACTGCTGACCACACACCTGTGAGGCTGTGACAGGACTACAGGGGCGAAGGAGTGCATAAGGGGCAGCAAAGGTGTGGACAGCCAGGAAAGTAGTGAGCCCTCGAGTAGGACCAGGCAGTGGCTCGCCCTGCCTCCCACCCTCCAGGCAGCTATGGAATATTGGGTAGGTACCCAAGAAGCTGGCAATGCTTGGGAGTCACCTATCAGTTGTGAGTTGAGGCAGTAGCCTTGTGGAAAGGGGAGACATTCTGACCTCTGGCCAGGGCCCTGCATTTTAATTTTGCTTTGGGTCCTGCGAATTCTGCAGCTGACCTTGCCTGCAGGTGCCTTCCCAGGACATTTGAGAGCGACTGGACTGGTTCATCGATTCATGCCTCTAAAGGTCTCCTCCGTGCCTCTCACCTGAAAGTAGCTTCTTTATATATACGTGTGTGTGTGTGTGTATATATATATATATATATATATATATATATATATATATATTAATTGTTATTTGTATCTTTTACATTTTGTATTCCCCTTGGGTAACCCACCACCAATTCACCCGTGATCCATCTCCGTGGTCCCTTGTGTCCTTTTCTACTCCATTTTGTGCCCTTATCCTCCCCCTCCCCCCACCAAGTGTCTCTCTCTTATTTGGTTTCCCTATAGTCCTGTTGTAAGTGAAACCATTCGATATTTTTCTCTTTCTGAAAGTAGCTTCTTTGAGTAAAGGTTGCATTCTCAGACTCCCTTGTGGAAGGCAAATGTCCTCAGACACTAAGCACTGACCTGTGGGGGTCATTTTATGCTTGGCCTGAAGTGGGTCGTTTATTGTCATCTTTACCTTCCTTCATGGATGGGGCACAGTTTAGAACTCACACTTCCATTTTTTGTGTGCACATGTGTTTGTACATATACTTTAACCTCAGTTCCTCTAGCTTGGTGAACCTTCAAGAGTTTATACTTTAGATTTGCAGAAAGATCAAGGTTTAGGTCCTAATTCTCTCATTTTCTGGCCATGTGACTTTAAGCAAGTAACTTGCCATTCTAAACATCTAATTCCTCTTTTGTAAGTAGAGATAATACCAACATACCTCACATAACCTAATTCAAACATTAAGTGTGGTTATATAATCAAGCAGGTATCAATCAATCAAAGAACACAGTCCCTGTCCCTTCTTCACCTGCACCTTAAAGATGAGGCACAAAGATGGAGACAGTGTCTCTTCCCAAGAAACCTTCTGGCCATGGGCTGAGCCAGGCATCGTCCCTGTTATGGGCCTTTCCATTGTTCAAGAGCAAGTTCTGCTGCAGTAGGAAGCAGCCCTGGAAAAGGCAAGCAGCAGTAACTAGAAATCTGAGAGGCTGTTTTTCAAAGAATGAGATTTGAGTCTATAGAACTATATAGTTAGTTTTGACAGTGAGAAGAAAATGGGGGGAAAGCTGCAGCTAGGAGCTAGAAGGCTTCAAGGACAGACAACTTCACATGTCTCCACACTTTCTGCCTTAAGAAGAGGTTAGCAGTTTTGTTACCGCACCGGTAAGGCCCAGGAGGGCAGCATCAGACCTGTTTTAGACTAAGAGTCAGGAGGCCTAGATTGTACTCTCGGGCTTTCTCTTTGTAACCTTGAGAATGTCACCTCCCACTCTGGACACAAATGTCCCCATCTTTTAAAAGCATCAAACTAGATGACTTGTTAAAGTCTCTTCCAGGTTTGATACTTCTTATTTAAAATTAGAGCCAGGGGAGCTATAAAAACATGTTCTGTAAGAAGCAGGGAACCCCCTGAACTTGGAAGGGCCATTTCAAAGCGGTGGCTTTCTAAAGGCCTGTTCCTGTCCAGGGATGCCAGTTCCTCGGGCCAGGCCCTTTGCTGGGACTCCATGAGGGCTGGCTGCCTGGTCACTCTCGCTCAGTCACACCCGAGACACCTCACATGAATGGGCTGTGACTGTGGGAGTAACAGCTTCAGTCATTTCATGTGGAGCGTTTCAACAGTCAGTCATCTCCAAACAGAAGGAGCACAGTGGGCTGTTGTGAGGAGAATTCCAGGGAGTACTATTTATGGCTGTGTTTTGGCTTACCCTCCCCTGGTACACAGGGTACAGCTGAAAATGGCTGCAGCTGAAAACATGCTCTTGTCTTTCATGGCAAAATTTCCAAAATTTTGCATGCAGCCTGTCAGCTCTAGGCCTACTGCCCCTACATCTCCCTGTTCTGGTCTCCCAGAGAAATAGGGTCACTCTCGCTTACCCTCCTTCTCTCCTTGGCCTCTGAGTTGCTTCCAATAGTGGCAGCAGGACATATATTCATAGCAGATCACTAGGGATTTGGAGCCAAGCAGACATGGGTTCAAATACCAGTTCTTCTAGTTTTAGCTGTGTGACCTTGGGCAACTCATATCACCTCTCTGGCCCTAAGTTGTACCAGTTGGAAACTGGAAATAATAGTCACAGCCAACAGGACTGTTTCAAGAATTAAAATGAGATATATTGCAGCACATAAATAAGGACATCCTTCTGTTGTTTTCCTTTCTGCCCAATCATTTTGGCCTGATCCACAGAAACCAGATTTCTGTCTCAGTTTCCAGTCTTGAGTTTGGTCATCTTTCCTGTCTTGCATTCCAGACCCACCAGAGTAGACTGGGTCTGGGCCCTTCTTCCCAGGGTCCCCTGACTGCAGGCAGGGACCTTCCTGTGGGTGGCCAGGAGATGTATATCACTAACCATTTATTTGATTAAACTTTCTATACCTGACTTCATTACCATTTTGTCTTCACAAAAAGCATAGGAGAGGTACCATTTGCAATTCAATCTTACATCAATAGATCGGGAAGCTGAATGTTGGAGAGGCTAGGCCCAAGGTCACAGGGCTAGGAGTGATGTAGCCCGAGTTCTAATCCAGTGTGTCTGACTTCAGAACCTTCTCTTTTAATCACCATCCTCTTTGCTTTTGAGTACTGGGTGCTCCCTCCATCCTCATTCCTGTCTTTTGTGATAGTCATTTCCAGAAAGACCACCACTTTGTGAACACCTATAACCACTACATCTATTATCCCATTCCATTTTCTCAGTGATCCCATGAATCCATGCCATTGTACAGACAAGAGAACTGATGTCAACTGGCAGGAAAGGAGGAGCTAGGATTCAAATACCATAGGTGGTTTCTTTGTAGCACCTGAAACACTGTACTATGTACTAATGCTTTATAAACATCAACCCTGAAACAGTTCTCTGTGGTAGGTAATGCCACTATCCCCATTTAACAGAGAGGGAAGCCGAGGCAGAGAAGAATGAATAAATGAATGAAGAATGAATAAATAGAAGAAGAACAAATAAAAGAATAAGAATAAAGAATAAGAATAAGAATAAATAAAAGAAGAATGAATAAATTTGCTCCAGGCCTCACAATTAAGAGTAGCAGAGCTGGATTTTGAATTCAGTCATCTGTCTCGAATATCTGGACTCCCAGACTCTAGAATCCAGTTCTTTTAAGAAGAGGAGGATGCCAGTGAGGTCAGAGAAGAAGAGATTATTTTAAAGGCAGGAGAATTATCTCTGCATAATCCAGAGGCTCAGAGAGCCCAAGAACTACAAAAACTCTGAAAGAAGGAACCCTCCACCCACGGTAAGTTGGAGCAGTCTCCCAGAGCCCTTGCTCCTCTCCTCTAAATGGGGCAGGCCACCCTGGAGAATTTTCCAGCGTTGAGCAATGGTGTAGGTGTTTCGTTTCCTTTAAGGCCACTGAGACGCATCATTAGGAAATTGCCTCAGACTCTTGAGTAAGTACTGATTCCACTGTTGAGCTACAAAGCACTCAGAAGAGCTGGGAGTCAAGGTTTAAAGGTTACAGTTCCATGTTCTGGAGGGGAAAGGTAGAAACAAGCATCCAAGGGGCAGCTACCATGTCTGACACATGATTGATATTAAAACTCGTTCCATCACTTTGAAATTGGGATTAGACCCATTTTAGGAAGAAATAAGCAAAGGCTCAGAGCAATGAAATGATGTCCCCAAATCAAGTGGCAAGTCAGGGAGACTGGATATGATCCCAAGCCCACAGAAGTCCAGGTTGTAGGCTCTTAGATAGCTCCCTGCTGCCTCTCATTTACCTATAACTGCTCCATGTGGTTTCAGAGTTTCCCCACAATTAATGATGAAATTACAAAGATTGTCTGCACAAACACAGACCATTATGACTGGTGGATTCTGGCCTAATATGTTATCATTCTGAAAAACAGCTTCAGAAAAAGAAGCAAGTTATGGGGAAAGTTTCCAAGAAATCTTGAAGTCATAAAGAAAGAGGTTCACAGATGTGAGTATATGAAAATTTAAAACCCCTGAACAAGACATCATAAGCAAAGGTGGATGACAAGGTTCATATTATAAGAAAGTCTGCAGTACATAGGACAAAGGATTGCTATAGAGTATATAAAGAACCTCTCCAACTCAATTAGGAAAGGCAAACGACCCTACAGAAAAATGAAGAAAGGGTATTAAAAGTCCATTAACGGGAAACAGAAATGAAGTGGCTGATGATATAAAGAAAATATTCATTCTTACTAGTAACAGGGCAAAGCATAAGAAAAGAACAATGAACAGTCACTTTCTGTCCAAGGAATTGGCAAAGCTGTTAAACAACTGACAATATCCAGTGTTGGCCAAGGCACAGGGACACCACTGGCAGGAATACAATTTGGGATAGCCTTTTTGGAGGATATTTTGGCCACAGCTTACAAAATTTTGAATGTACCAATCTTTTCAGTAGAAATTCCACACTTTTTGTATCTCTTCAAGAGAAATCTTCATACATATAAAGACCCACACCAAACAGGAGCCTTATCTCACCATTTTTAAAAGCTGAACACTAGAACATTTCTACAATAGGCCTTTGCTTAAATAATTGTTATATATGCAGATTCTTGAACCAGTATCAGTATATAATACTCGGCAATTCTCTGTGCACTAACCTGCTATATAATGTAAGTAAAAAAAAAAAAAAAGGTGAAGAACAATTTGTATGAAGTGATCCCAGATCTGTACATAGGTATGTGTGTGAAAGTGGTTAGAAAGACAGGTATGATGTATAATAGTGATTTCCTCGGGAGTCCCAAGAGGTTTGTGCCTTTCGCCTTCTACTCTACATTCTATATGCACATGAGTTTTACAATGCAAGTGTACCCTGTCATTTCCCAACTGTCTAGAGAAAAGCAAGTTAACCACAAGGACAGTTGCTTGCCCTGTGCTCTGGG
Source organism: Scalopus aquaticus (assembly GCA_004024925.1). NCBI lineage: Eukaryota > Metazoa > Chordata > Mammalia > Eulipotyphla > Talpidae > Scalopus > Scalopus aquaticus. The sequence continues at coordinate 20,898 of PVIJ01004971.1, read as the reverse complement.
TTATCTGCTATTCTATTCAGGATGGAGGGGTACTCTGACCCAGGCCTGAGGTTCCCTCTTCTGCTGGGGGGAATGTAAACAGCTCATCTGGAAGCCACCTTTCCCCATCTTCTCTCTCATTTCCATGGGGCTCACACATGCAAGTATGTGGCATGTCCACTCATTTCTGTCTTGTGCACATCCTCACTCAGAAGAACTCTGGCAGAGGCTATTTCACAGCCCTAGATCATTTGAATCTTGGACCCAGACCATTCTTGTCATCTTGATAAAACACGTACACAGTCCCACCCCGATAGGACTACAACAAAAAAAACAAATTGTCAGGCCCCATAAGCACAAGCCTTGATTTAAACCATGGGGTCCAACGGGCACATATTGGATGTGAAGCGCCTTAAATAATGGCCCAGCCAGCCTAAAACATATCAGATGTTCCTTTAACCTTAGCTCGCCCAAGACATAAACTATGTGTTCAGGGGAAAGCAAAGTCAAATGACTCATGACAGAGTTTGTTTTTAGTATGAATTATTTTTTCTGGCTCCTTGGTTTTAAAGACGGATCCTTTTCAGATGGGCTGAAGCAAGGACTGCTGGGAGCTGGGTTCATGAGCCTTCCCAGCCTTCTGAGAGCTGCCCAGGGTTGCCCAGGGAAGGGGGGTTTAATTCCCAAAATGATCACCCCCATCATGCACTGCTGCTGGCTTTCCTTTCACACACACACACACACACAAAAAAAAAAAAAAAACCAAAATAAAAAAACATGCAATGGGTGAGGTGGTAGACAGGGCACCGGATATGGAGTCTCAGAGACCTGAGCTCCAATTCCAACTTCGCCTTTGCTAACTGCATGCTTGTAATGTCATGTGACTTCTCTGGGCTGCAGTTTCCTGAGTGTGAAATGGGAATAAGTACTGGACTAGATTGTAGAGGGGATTCAATGTGGTGAGAGTAGAACTTTGTCTCCTCATTTTATCCAGGTGAATTAACAAAATGCCTTTTGGCTTTAGACCGTCATCTCATGGGCTGCAACTGAAACACACGTGTAGACGAAGTTGTTCATTCAAACTCATATTTTCATGCCACATACAGGCAAGTTCCTCTCTAGGTTCATGAATCCTTTGTTGCTGAGATCTATAATTCTGCACATTTCCCTCCCTTTCTCACTTGCAGTCTTAGTTGCAAGCGTGTGTACATCTAGCATGCATCCCCCCAGCCCCGGACACTCACAGAGTCCTTGAGTTAACACTTCCAAACCCTAATTTAACTTTCCTCTGGAAAGTTTTCTCTGATTCCCAAAGGCTGGGTGAGGTGCTACACTTACCCCATAGCATGTAGCACATTCTATTATCAGTATCTATTTTGTTGTATTTCCCCTTTGCAATATGGTGACAAACCTCAGAGCAAGGCTTGAGTCTTTCTTGTTCAGAGCTGTATCTGTGAACAGAGAGACATGCCTAGCACAAGTGGCTGACACAAAGAAGGCACACAAAAACATTCGTTGAATAAGTGAAAGATGATGGAAGAATGATGATGACCTAGATTCTACCCTCAGTAAGCTTCCAGCCTAGTGTGAACCAGACAAAGACACATTGTCACACACAAGAAGTGTATCTTTTGCTGTGTGCTGAGAACACTGAGTGGATGACTAGTTGCCAAAAGGGCTCAGATTTCACTTATGCCTTATGTTAGTCTTAATTTGAAAAGAGGATAGAATTGTGTGGGATGTGAGTGTAAGTGTAAGATACACAAAGTGTAATCTTTCTTAGGCTAATTATGTTGCCTGTTTACCTCCCTGTTCCCTCAAACCCCATAGATGACCTCAGGGTTTTACCATTCCAAGTCATTTCTCTGGAAACAGTGAAACCTGGATCTGAGGCAGAAAGAAAGAAGAGTGTCAGAATGCTGAGAGGGGAGAGATACACACCACACAATTCCCCTTCCTTAACCCACTCCAGCCTCCCTGGTCTTAGTGCTTCTCTTTGAACATGTTCAGTTCATTCCCACCTCAGGGTCTTGGCACTATTCTGTATTCTCTGCTACTGGAGTTTCATCTCAAACATCCTTTCCTTGGGAGAGTTCTTCCTATCCCTTGCATGATGAGTCCTTTCTTCCAGCCTGCCCAGTTCTTTGGTGCCTTATATTGCTCTATTTTCTTTCATGGCATTGCTTTTTCTTTTGCTTTCTGAAAGCATGGTATTTGTTGTGACTATTTATTTCCATAATCACTTGTTACTGGGCTCTTCCTAACTAGAATATAAGCTCTGTGAGGGCAGATGTTGCTTTTATCAGTAGACATAGCTGGAGATACTAGTAAGGTGGAGACCAGTGTCAAAAGGTAAAGGAGGCACACAAGGTCCCAAAGGGAAAGCCAGTTAATAAGAAAAATAAAACAGATCTTAACTGACTCTTGCAGTCCAAGAAAGAATTAATATTTACTGCACACTAATAATGGCAGGCTTCCACACTACGTTGTGGAAGCTTTCCTTTTGGGGGCCCATAAGCATTCCAAGAACATGTGTAGAATGGGGATAGTAAGTTTCTTTTTCATGATTTTCTTGTGGTGATTAAATAAGCTATTTCATATAATATGATTTCAGCAGTGCTTGGCGTACAGAAACTATCAATAACTGTTCTTTATCATCCCCATCCTCATCATCGCCTACAAAGAGACATGGCACATCAATAAACACTATTATGTATTGTCATGCATTACATTTGCCTTTTCTTAAAAGGAAGTGCAGAATTTCTACTATGTGCAACGTTAAACACATATCCCTGATTGTGAATGTAACATCATACAAAAACAATTTCATAAGGATTGTTGAACAGCATCTACATCATCAAATAATGTTACAGTGCTTTTAGTAAATACCTTATAGTTTTTATCAAAGATTTAAAAGGCATATGATACGTCAACATGAACCACCGCTTAAGAACTCTTAAGAAACCAAAAGAAAGGATAATGAAACATTACTGGGGAGAATGAAAAGGCTTAAGAAAAGGTGAAATATAACTTCATAAGGACAAATATGACACTATTGAGGAAAGAAAGATAAGAGCATCTGGACATGTCAAAAGCAAAAACCACGAGAGAGAACACTGAAGTACCACCAAGATGATCCGTTAAGGAAAACGCCTATTAGAAGGAAGAAAATATAAGCAGACTGCTAAAGACAAAAAACAAAAGTTATTATGTTGAATAAATCTACTGATCTTTCATTAATAAGTTTCTAAAATCTGCTAGAACAGAATACATTGCTCAACTTTGTCCAGTCCTTTATAGAATGACCTTTTAGTTATAGATCTTGGGTTTTCTCCTGATTGTAGGCTGGTAGGCAGAAGTAGCAACCTATCTCACCAAAATGGTATTTGTCTTCTTTCTTATTCAATCCCAATACCCAGAGCATTTTCTCATTTCATGGCGGAGAAGAGGGAGGGGTAGAGGGGATTGCTTTTTTTAAAGGATACTGAGAACGGTTTAGCGCCACATGCAATGTTCCCTAAAGCCCCTTGATGTCGCTATTACAAAGCTAACTGAAGCCTGAACTGCCAAAAGGGAAAAAAACAAAACAAAACAAAACAAAACAAAACAAAAACCGATCAACTCAGTACATCTAGCATGAAACACTAAAAGCAATAACGGCTCCAAAGGCAGACACCACTTATTACAGAAGCTACAAACAACTTAGTGTCTCTAAGACAATTATTAATTTCCTTTTTAATTCAAGGTTTTACTCCACAAAGAGATGTCTCATTTTTCAGCTAGAAAAAAATTTCAGGGTTGTGCTCTCTCTCTAAAACATTTACATTTAGGGGCTAAGTAGAAACACACTTGATGCTAAGAGTTTGTGGTATAAATTGCTTTCTAATCAAGAAAGGCTTGCCATCACAAAACAGCTTTCTGAGTAAAAATGTGAGACAGTGAATGCGGGTTAGGTTAGTTTGATATCTGACCAAAAGCTATCATCTTATTAAACATATTTAAACATGGTTTTCATTTAGATATGTCAGCTTGATTAATGGGGATGTATTCAATAATGCATGATTGCTAGGGGTATATTTAGGAGCCAGTTACACATAAAACAGAACATGTATAATTTGATTTCATTGTTATTTAAGTCTTCTCCATTGTCTTGGTTTGGGGTTGGGATGGGCACACACATATTAAAAATTAAGTGCACAAACTCATTTTATGTTCAATCCTTTTAAAAGGCTTCCTCTTTAAATTTTTTTTAAAGATTTATTTATTTATGCATACAAGCTGGGGTATAGGCCAGAGACATGGGGTGGCGAGAGGGTTCACCCAGAGACAGAGTGGGGCGGGGGAGAACAGGCAGATCGAGGGAAATACACTGCTGAGGGGAGCAGCGGGGAGTCAGGAGAGGTCTGCTGTGCCATGTGGGAATCTCCCTGGCTGGGTGTCGAACTCGCGTCTCCACTGCCGACAGCTCCACAGTGCAGCGCTTAACCGCTGCACCACCAGGAGGCCCTAAAAGGTTTCCTCTTTAAACAGAAACATGTTGGAAAATGAACTCAACTCCAGTGAAAGGTAATGGACTCATCCCTTTGGGGAAAGCTGTCCTGTTGTCAAAAGAAGGGAGAGGGGAGGATAAGAAGCAGGGAGAAAAAAAAGATTCCTAAGTAGTCAGCAAAGAGCGATGGCCCGCTTCAGAGAGGAACTGAAATCAGTTTCTACATCCAGGCGTCATGCTTTGCTGGAGGCCAAGTGAATGGTGCTATTTAACATGAGGCCATGAGGCCAAGAGAGTATCTTGAGATGTGAGGGGATGAATTAGTGGACAGATAAATGTTGGAAGAGGCTGAGTTATTCCTAATGCATCAGAGAAAAATAATGGGGGGGGGTTGAAGCTATAGTTTTCTGAGCATAAAGCTAGCAATGATAAGGGGTGAGAACTGGGAAGCAAGGACAGCTAAGACAAGCTGACAGAAAGTAAGAGTGATGTGAAGAGCCAAGGCCCATAATAAAGTTCTACCTACTAGTTCTCATAAAGATTTAATACATCTGACATGCAGAAGCATTCTCTTCTTTTCACTATTGTGATGTTTCCTAAAAATCCTTAGACTGGAGTAAGATATCAAGAGTGGCCAAAATGTCATATATAACACATTTATCTCTGAACAATCCATGAGAAGAGGCCCTAATGTTATTATTTTTAAATTTGAAAATTAAGCTAAATGCAGAAAAGTACAGAAAATTTTATTACTCAAAGGGAGGAGACTTTTTTGTTGTTGTTATGGGTATTATTCTGTCCATTTACAGAGGACAGAACTTTAGAGAGGTTAAACACATTATCCAAGAGCCTACATTTAGTAATCACAGAGGAGAGACTGGGACTCAAAGCTGGCTTGAAAATCCACTCTTTTAAACTCCAAGACTCACAGCCCCACTACTTCTCTGTGACTGACTGAAGACTTGGGACAGGAGCAATGGAGGGAACTTGGGGCGACTTTGCACTATGACACTACACCACTTTGTGCAGTCTCATTCATCTCCCTTGTCACCTACCTGCAAAAGGCTGGTGAACATCTGAGTTCTCAGATCTCACTTGTACTGCTGCTCTCGTTCATAACAGGGCTATTTCTCTCAGTGGACAGAAGTAACTAAGAGTTAAGCACTCCAAAGTCTTCCCAGTGATGATGGGAACAGTCAGGGGCCACAGGGGCCACACTGTTGCATTAAGAATCCAACCAGAATGGAAGGGAATTCTGACACAGACTTGGGAAGGAGCTTAACCTTGAGATGTCATGCTAAAAGAAATAAGCTAGTCACAAAAGGAGAAACACTGCATGATTCCACTAGTAGGAGGTAGTTAATACACTGAGATTCAGAGGCACAAAAAGTGGGTGCCAAGGCCTACAGGGAAGGGAAATGGAAAACTACTGTGTAATGGGTAAGTTTCAATTTTACAAGATGAAAGAGTCCTGGAGATTGATTGCACAATGTGAATATATTTAACACTAGTGAAATCTCCGCTTAAAAATGCTAAATTTTATGTTATGGCATTTTACCACAATTGAAAGAAACAACAAAAAATAAACACATGGAAGAAAATGTTTTCTCTAATGAACCTTTGCAATATTCTTTGCCGGGCACAGCACCAAGCATGACCTTCCAAATTTTTAGATTTGTGGAAGTAAAAGTCCTATTGTGGTACATCCCTGCTACTTTTCTGGAAAGCAGGAAGTCTGGAGGAAACAATCTATTTTTGTCTAACATACAAAATTTGACATCTGCATGTTTCACATGAATTTCATCCTGGTTTGACCAGCAAAGAGCTCTGAACAAAGCACTTCTGCTCTCTGGGTCCCAACTTCCTCATCTGTCAAAGGTAGGGCTGAGTGTGCTCATCTCTGGGGGCCCATTCAACTCTAAAATTAAGATTCCTGTTTCTCCAAATGCTTTACATTATTAGGTGTACTTCATTTATTAGGGGCACTCCAAGGAAGAGCCACTGGATACTTCAGACATATCTCCCCACTGTATTTTATCCAAGGGATAAGTGGAGGGAGGGAGGATGCATTTGAGGTAGACAGGCAGGACACAAGGGTGTCCTGAAGGAGCACTGGACTGGGAGTCTGAGGCCATGAGTTGTAGTCCTGGGCTCTGCCACTAGCTAAACAGATGAATCAGAAGGAAGAGTTTACTGGGGCGTCTATGCAGGAGACACTTAACACACATTATATTATTACCTCACAAATTTCGGTCATTCATGAATCATCTTCATAATTATTTCCCTATTAGAGTACTACTTGTAGCAGACCTCTTTGGTGTCATAGGGGTTAGTCTCAGCGATATAATGCTATCACCACTTTGGCTTGAGTTCGATCCCTGGCCAGGGAGCTGACCCACATGGCGTAGCAGACCTCTTCTGTCTCACTTGTTACTCCCCTGAGCAGTGTATTTCAGTCAATCTGCCTGTTCTGCTCCCCACTCTGTCTCTGGTGAATCCTCTCACCCCCACACATTTGACCTATACCCCAATTCTTACATGCATAAATAAACAAACATAAATTTTTTTAAACGTACCACCTGTAGCATTTATTAGATAATATTTCTTCTAAATTTCAAATACTCTCTTTTTATAAATTGCCTTCTTCTAACCAAAAATATCCAAGAAGCTCAGGTTTGGTGCTGGTCCTATTTTTTTCTAAAACACATTAAAATAAATACATAACTATTCAAAAAGAACATCAATGTACTGGTTACAATCATCCTGAGCACCACAAGTATGTGTGTGCATTTGGAGAAACCCTGCATCATCCTACTTCGACTCCATTTACAGCTGCTGGACACATGAGCCTGTAAGTTAGTGACTATCCAAAACTGAACCAAGAAACCATAAAGCAAGGTTCTGGTTCCTATTCCTCTCATCTTTAAAGTGGGTAGATTCTACACACTCACATACAAAGTACTTCCAACCCTTTTAAATTTCATGGACACTAAAACTTTCAAAATGACTTTGAAGACTGACAATGAGTTAAGAAATTTTTATTTGTCAAATAAGAACTTAAAATAATATTCTCATATTCTTAAAATATTCGAACTGAAAAGCCTGGAACTTTCTACACTAAAGATTTTGGAAGGGCACTGCTCAGTATAACACAAGTCATCTCAGGAGGAAAACATCTGCTTAGGGAAGAATTTATGATGTTCTGTGGGCTTGTCTACATTGCCCAGTCTGGTGGAAACAGACTAGCCACCATTTGGGTTCGGCACTGCTGGCCCATGACAGAATAAAAACAGCTTCAGCACCACACAGATCCAAGTTCAAGTCTCGGTTTTGCACCACTAGATGTGCAGCTTTGTCACTTGAGCCTCAATGTTTCTTCTGTAAACTGATGATATGGTGACAGTTAAATGCACTAAGTGAATAAAGGGCCAATTATGGTGCCTGACTTGTATTAGGAGCACATTAAGTTTGGGAAAGGCAAGGTAAGCTTTGCGAGTTGCACAGCTCCACTCTTGCTCTGGATCTCGGCTTAGACATTCCTTCCTCGGGAAAATTTCCTTAACCCACCAAGATGGGTGAGGGCCCCCGCCCCTGAGTGAGCTCTATTTTTTTGTGTTAGGCTGTACTGAAATTGCCAGGCAATTTTTCTCTTTCCCCTGTAGGACTGCAAGAGCTCTCAAAAGGTGGGACAAACATCAACCTTATTGTCATTGTTTCCTCATCTATCCCAGCCACTGCAAAATACAGCATGGATGCACTTTTAATTTGTTTCATGGACACATGAAAGGATAGGAGGGGAGATTTCAAATCTGTATTGTGGTATTGTTTGTATACTTGATGGTCTTTTTTTTAAAGATTTATTTATTTATTTATGCATAGAAGCTGGGCAACAGACCAGAGGTGTGGGGCGGCGTGAGGGTTCACTAGAGACAGAGTGGTGAGCAAAACAGGCAGATCGAGGGAAATACACTGCTGAGGGGAGCAGCGGGCGGGGCAGGAGAGGTCTGCCGCTCCAGGTGGGAATCTCCCTGGTCGGATGTCAAACTCGCATCTCCACTGTCTACAGTTCCACAGTGCAGCGCTTAACCGTTGCGCCACTAGGGAGGCCCCCGACTTGATGGTCTTGACCAGGGTTTACACTCTGAGAACTTTAGCAAGTCATTTATTTAATGAAAAAACTAACTCTCTAGGGCCTCCCTGGTGGTGCAGCGGTTAAGCGCTGCGCTGTGGAGCTGTCGGCAGCGGGGATGTGAGTTCGACGCCCGGCCGGGGAGAATCCCACATGGTGCGGCAGACCTCTCCTGCCTCGCCCGCTGCTCTCCTCAGCAGTGTTATTTCTGATCTGCCTTTTCTGCTCCCCACTCTGTCTCTGGTGAAGCCTCTCGCCACTCCACACCTCTGGCCTGTACCCCAGCTGTATGTATAAATAAATAAATCTTTAAAAAAAAAAAAACAAAAAAACCTAACTCTCTAATCAACTTGGAAAAGATAATCCCAAAAACCACCCTAGCCCAGGAAATTCACAAGTGTGTTTACATCTTAAAGTCCTTCTCTAAAAGCACCAACTTGAACATAGCATTTTCCAAATGAATTCATTCCAGAAATATCTTTTTTGGTTTGTTTGTTTATTCTCACCATGAATATCTTTTAATACACCAAAGGATACTCTTTGGGAAATCCGGACATATAGAGAAGTAGATCACTGAGAAAATTTTTCTCATGGTTTATATCAATTCTTTGTCCTGGGTCTCCCTCCCCCCACTTACACTACATAGCCAGAATCAAGGGAGATGTGCATAGAAGCTAGACAAAAGGCAACATAGGCAACAGAGAAAACTGGGCATATGAATGAGTTGACCAGTCCAGGAATTGACCAAAAGTATTTTGACAATGACCAGGACACCCTCTCTTGCATCACACTTCAGAGAATACACAGTTCTACACATACAGGTCAGTGCAACTGATTTTCCTCCTCCTTCTCTTCCTCCTTCTCCATCATCATCACCACCATGACCACCACAGTTAAAATTCAAGACACACCATCTGTGCCAGGAATTGCTCCAAGACTGCTTTCTATACGAACACATTTAATTCTCTCAACAATCTGACGAAGGAGCTGCTAGTCACATTACTCAGGGGAGGATGAAGTGAGAAAAGTCAAGTAAAACTCCTGTTTTATAAGAGAGAGAACGGTTTGCAGATTTACACAAAGATTATTTTCGATTAAGAAACTGAGGTTGTGCATTTAAGTGACTTATTCAGGTGAAACAGTCAGTAAACTGTCATGTCTGATTTCCATGGAAGCTCTTTCCACCCCATCAGACTGCCTCCTGGTGTTAATTATATATTTTTAAGTTACTTAGTACTTTGCTAAGCACTTCCACAACTTTCATTCTAGTTAAACCTCCTGATAATTCTTTTGATGACACCAGGAATTCATTTTATAATTTTGAAACAAAATTTCAGAAAGCTACTACTGCTAGCAATAATAACAATCATAATGAAGATAAAATTAACAACTACCTCCCATTTTTGAAGAACTGATGGCTCAAGGCAAAAGAACTCAGAAAGGGTAGATCTGACTTTGAAACAAGTGCTCTAAGGCCAAGTCCAGAGTTTGCTCCACCCTTCAGAGATAGATCTCGCTAACAAGACCATCACACGATTAGCCCAGCTGTGGCAGGAGAGAGAGGTTTACAGCACCCGCTCGGCATTCATTTGGTGTGGTTTTTAAAGTGACTCAACATCTGTCATTGATTAGAGTTTCTGTTGCCATGGTGATGGTTTATTATTGCTAGGCTGATAAGATGGCCATTCAAGAATACTATCTTTCTCTTTCTCCTTGTCCTCTCACTTTTTCCCCCTTACTTAGCTGAACTTCTGCCACATAGTATGATGCAGTGTTTTTCAAATGGGGGCCCCTGTTGCACCCCGCCGAGGATAATCTTGAAATTTTTTTGCCTTTTACTCAGAGCAGAGGTTCTGTCAGATCAACTTTGATTCAAATTTTATTTCTGAAACTTATTATCTCTCTGATCATGAACAAGTTAATTATCTTTCCCAGGCCTTACTTTCTTCATCTAGAATAAGGGATAAGGAGACCTAACTAGCAAGGATAGTCTGAGAATCTGTTGTAATACCTATAAAGATGCTAGCACAGAGATTGGGATGTAGTGGAGACTCAAGAGATGGCAGAAGTTGTGATAATTTAAAAATAATAGCAATAATAACTATTTATAAAGAAATGAGATGAGAAAGATTTAGATCTGGGAAATGAGGTCATTTTACTTTTATTTCATCAATCATTATAATTTATCCTTCCATTGAAACTTACTTCCTTTATATCTCTTAAGATATAGAATATATACATTTTAACTTTTCCATTCAATTATAAACATGGGATGATGCTTAATTGCTCATCATGATACTTGGGGACCATTGAATACCTAAATTACTGAATGAATGGACAAATATTTACAAAGTAGCTACTCTATGTCCGCCTCTGTGTTAGGCACTGAGATAGGGAAATAACTCAAGCAAGATTCTTACCCAGATCCATTCACATTAGGGATCTGTGAAAATTGACAAAAATAAAGGAAATGTGGCATTCATTCTTGACTTAAAAGGGTTTTTTTTTTTCCAATAAATCCAATGACATAAATGGAATGAAATCTTCAGTAATCTTCTAGCACAAAGGACCCACGTGGGGGGTGCTAAGGATAGCTTCTCAAAGCACTAAATGCCAAGAAGGATTCCAACTGGTGGTGTTAAGTCCCCCAAAGGAATCAGGATTCCTTTTGAAGCATACAGTTAGAAAAGAAAGAAAAAAGAAAGGGAAGGCCTTTCAGAGGGCTGGCTCACCAACTCCTCCCAGAACAGTCTGATCCCCTCTGCTGGTGAAGCAAGAGGTCAGATCCCCAGACGGAAAATCAATCTCCAGGAGTTGCAGGGTAGAATTTCTAATTTGCCTGTGCCACGACATGCCGCTTGTTTCCAGCAGAGGAGGCGGCAGCCTGGAGGCTTTTGCATCCCTGACCCACCGTACAGGGTCAGGCCGAGCCAACACCCCTTCCTCAGAACACACAGCGGCCAGCAGTTGTACAGGCACACAGGTCCTGGCGTGAGAGCCCTGGAGTTGACCTTTCTCAGGGCTTAGTGCTCCCATTTTGAAGTTCTTTTATTATTGTATTAAGCATTGGTAGCAATTACTTTAATACAGTGTGGGTTATTTCCCTCCAAACAATCTAGCCCAGGATGTATATTCTATAGCAACGCCCTGAGGCTGCCACATCCTGAGGCAAGAAAGGGTGAGAAGAGACCTGGATCACCTTCTCTTCTCTGTATTGTCCTCCTAGGTGGCCCACTGTTTTAAATTTTTGAAAACCAGAATTTGCCTTTTTAAGTTTAAAGAGGAGGACTCATAGGCCCAAGGGGGGCAGGGGACCTCATGCCTCCATCATACATTGTACTATTTAGTAACTGAACCAACACTAATGATGGAGAGTTCATCTTTGTAAATAAAAACAAGGGTGACTGAAGAATCATAAGGAGCTGGGAAAGCTGTTTTCAGAGAGACATCTAATAACTAGGTGGTCTTGGCCTGGATTTACCTGCTGAAGACTTTTGTTTGTTTTGCAAGTCTTACTTAAAGATGTTCAAATATGCTGATGAATGTAATTGGCTTGTTTCACATAACAACATGGCTTGGAGCCTTTACCACCAGGCCAATACATATGGATCCATCTAGTCCTTTCCAGCTCCTGCCAGGTAGCCTACAACATGGTTCGAAGGGTCATCTCATCATTCCTCTTCTCATGGACAAACAAAATTTAAAGCTGGGATGGATATCCTCATACCTTTTCCCTTGTGTACATGGACCAGAACTTCTCTAGGATAGATACTTATGCACTGATTTTTTGAATAAATTCTAAGTCCATCCATAGCAGCACCACTACTTTAAGTGGCAGCTCAAAACTGCTCCTTGTCGGCAGACATTCCAGCCTGGAGACGCCTGTGTGTGGGATACAGTTAACCAGAGTGAAACTGGTTAAGGGGGTGGGGGACTGTAGGAAAGTGGAGAGGGGGTTCTTACCCAGAGGAGTTTCCCAAAGCAACCTCACAGAGGTGGGCTTCGCTATTAGCCTAGGGAGCAAACTAGAGAGTCAGGACGTCCGGGGACCCATATTAATGGCTCTAATGTCCTGGGGAAAATGAAGTCTCTTTGTGATTCAGCCTCCTTTTCTGCAAAGTGCATCTAGTCTAAGGACCTCATGGGATGGTTGTGAGGATTAAATGAGCTCATACACAGAAAATCATATGAACAACAATGGGTGCAAACTATAGGACTCCCCTCTGCTGTCCTTGTTAGGAGCCTCCTGAGGGAAGTGGCAACACCCTGGACTCACAAAAGCCAGGAGTCCCCTAATTGTCAAAGCACCTGCTTGACTCTGCACTGGAGGATGGTCTATACATTCCTCCTCTGACATCTGTAGTCAGTTTACTGAGATGACAACAACTGCTATAAACCGATTATCTAAACCAGTCTGGTTTGTCTGGATCCCTCTGCGTCAGAGATGCTGACAGGTGAAAGTAACATGGCCAGCTAAGAGGAATTTCACTCTGGTTAACTCTACCTCACACACAGGGTCCTCCAGGTTGGGATATCTGTGGACAAGGAGGAGAGGTTTAGAGCTGGTGTGAGGAGGCGTGGATCGCTTGCTTCTTGGATCTCTGTGGATCTCTGTAAGTGCCTTCTCCAGCCTGAAATTCTCAAACACGTGGTAGCACACTCCACACACAAATGCACTCAGTGAAACAGGAGCTTTCTAGGGTCATTTAAAGAGTGTTGCCCTCCTGTTATAGTGAGCTTTCAAAACCATTGGTGATAATAAACCTTTCTTATTACTCCCAGGCTGTATTAATTTACAGGCTATTTTTCTTAACCAGGAAGCACTATTATCATCTAAGAAGCACTTAATGTTGTTGTTTTTTTAAAAATGAGACTATCAGCCTACAACATTTTTTTTTTTTTCAAACCATAGGCAGAGTCAGGGGATGCTGGGCTAAAAGGATGTTCCCCAGAGTCCTGATCAAATTCACAATTGATCTGTGTGTAGTTACCAGCCTCCAATCCCAAATCACTTCGGTTCTTATATATCCTGCTTTCTCTACCTCTGCTCCGCCCTGGGCTCCTTCCCAGGAGCCCTGCTAATGTCCTTTCTTCATTCCTTGCGCTCACTAGCACCTCTGTCCAAAAAGCCCTCTTCCTGCTGCTGCTCTTCTTGTCCTAAGTTAACATTTCCATTTTCAAGTCCCTTTCTTATCCAAAGCCACACTTCTTTTTCCTGCTTACAGCCATCACCGGAGAGTAGGTTACGTAACGGAACTCTCTGGTTTCAGGTTGCTTCATTTTTATTTATTGAGCTGACTGTTAGCTCCATGAAGGTGGGAAACCTGGCTTTTTCTCTTTTAAACTTGTTAAAAAAAACACAGTCCTGTAGCACATTAACCAGTACTTCAATGTCACTAGTAAAGTGTGTGGGGACAGAAAAATCTGTCCAGATTCCAACATGCAACGCCCAGAGTGACCTTGAGTAAGTTTTCATTTTCTGAATCTGTGTCCTCATTTGGAAAAATGAAAACAATATGCTTTCCACTTTTACCTATAATATGAATTATGTGAGAAAGATTGAATAATGTCTCTGCAAGGACATTTCTGCAAGAGGACCAGGGCAAAATAAGGTATGTATGCTGCTTTCTTGCTTTCAAATAGGAGGAAAGCTTGAAGAACAGGTATAAGTCTCTAATAACCTAGGCTTGAGACATAGTCACTTAAGTTTAAATACCTACCACCATTATTTAATAGCTGTGTGACTTTGGGAAAATCACTTGCTGTCTCTGTGCCATTATTTCCTCATGTAGGGGATGAGAACAGTCACATACCTGATATAGTGACTCATGTAGAAGAGTGAATGGCTCAAGGAAGGAGTGTGCATTCCTACTGACTAGACACTACCTTGAACTGCATGTCAGAGGGTCCTGTCTCCTCAGAGACTTGCAGGGGTCCTGTCTCCTCACAGAGGTGGAAGGCACCTCAGGTTACTGGCTTCATTGTCTAGAGCTGGGTAGTCACTGAAGATGCTTAGGTCAATTTCTTGTCTTCTGAGGGTCACTCAGTCAAAGAAAACTTGCTCTCCATGCTAACCAGTCACCCTTTCTTCAGCTGGCCTCGCTCATTCCAATATGGAGAGAAGGGGAAGTAAATTCACTGGAAGGACATGCTTCTATTCTAAAAATTAAATGCACCTAGTCCATTCAGGGTCCACACAGGAGAATCAAAATTACTCTAGCTCTTCCAACAAATAGATTTTAGTACAAGAAACTGATTTCATAGGTGCCAGGAGAAACCAAGAAGCCAACAGGTGATGCAGAAGCAACTCCGAGAGCACAACAGCAGAAGCTGCCACCCCTCTTCGGGATCAAGGTATGGTAAGAGGTGTTGATGTGATCAGAGCCAGGTGATGTCAGGCTGGAGCTGAAGCCCAGGAGCGGCGGAGTACACAGACCTGGGACCTGAGCGGGGGAGGCTGGGAGCTGGAGGCACACAGGAGATGCAGCTGCAGCCCTAGTGAAAGGAGAAACGACCTGATTTCTCCCCTTTTCCTGCATGTCAGCCTCCACCAGTATCTCCCACTGGCCAACCTTGCCCAGAGGCCAGTCGCAAGGGGGACTGGGAAACAACACACAGCACAGCAGGGGAGAGGTGGACACGCGATCTGTGAACAAACAGGCAATGACTGACCCTGCACCTTTCGATTATATATAGAGTACAGTGTGTGGTTTATAGTCACTTAATAAGAGTAGGTATCAGCATCAATATTACTATAATTTTGTGTAACTCTCACTGAAAGTTTATAAACCCCATCAACAGTGCTACTTTTTACACATTATCTCGATCTTCACAACCATCTTACGAGGCATGGACTCTTAATCATTTTATTTTTCTAACACAGAAACCAGCTTGGAGAGGTGAAGGGATCCACTTAAGCCCAGTTGTAGAATTTGAACTCAGGATTGGAACCCAGATTTCTGTGAAATCAGCGTCTGTGCTCTTAACTGTGGTCCTATTTATTATTTATAGCATGAATCATACTGCTAACAGTAAAAGGGAGGGTACTAGACAAGCTGAACGTGAAACTTGTCATAATTACTGGGAAGATATTTTGAAGACCTACACTTCCAGGGCTGAAAGCCTAGAACAGTCTGTGAGCATTAAATTTGCCCTTAAGAAAAAAGTAGAGATTAATAAAAAATATATCACTTAATGCAGCTTATAAAAGTCCATGGCGTTCCCTCTTGAAGGCAACCGGGTATTTCTGCTGAGAGAATGCCAAGTCCAGAGGCCTCTGGAGGCTTGCTGTTTACTGACATCTGATATGCTTCCACATCTGTTGCCCCTCTTGATTGATGGGCCCTTCATTCTAGCACTTCCCTTATGCCAGGCTGGTAAAAACCTTTAGCACCGAGGTCCTCTAAGACAGTCCTAGGTCAGTGACACAGCAGCTTTGTTTGTAGAGTTAGTGGAGGGAATGGATATTCAGGGAAGAGAGATGGAGAGACATACTGGGAATTCTCAATTACCCTTGGGGCAAGCAACCCCTCTGGAGAGTTAAATACCAGGGTGGGAGGATCCTGGACCTGAACTCAAGTTTCATTGTGCTGCCTTGGGCCCTTCCTATGGTGGTAGGTGATGAATTCTGCTTCTTCTGTGAAATTTCTATGGAAGAGCTTTAGGTTAGTTTTTAAAGGAAGGGCAACTTTAGAACTTGGCAGGGGGACAAAGTCTCTTTTGGAGAACTGTATACTTCAACACTGTGAACACTGTATGACTTGACATACTTCCCAGTTTTGTCTTGGCTGCCTGGAAGCTCAAAGTAATCCCCTTATTATGGGTCAGAGGCCCTCAGGCAAAATCTGTCCCATAAATCTGTTTGGTTTGGCACTCACTGATCCGAGGTTTAGAACAATTTGATTTTCAATATCCTTAGGCAGAGTATACCCTCTCCAACCTGATACAGAAAGAAGTCATCTTTCCCTTTGGTGGTGTCTTCCCAAGTTTATATGGACTACTGGAACCTGCAAGCATAGGAATTTGAGGACCCCTAGTCTAAGAACCTGGTGTATTCTTCTCTTTCTACATAGGTCCTGACCTGTTTTATTGAGTTTTATTTTGCTTCTTTTTATTCTGTTTAGTCCTATATTATAAGCTTCCTCAGATTGTTTTCTGGAATTTGTATGAATAATAAACAAATTGTTTTCGTCCCAAAGCAAAACTGCTAAGATCAGTGCAGTAGAAACAGCTGCATTTCTACTGCATCTCTGGGCTGGTCCCTCCTAGTGAGTCACTCTGACCTGCCCCACCTGTCCCACCTGTGAGAGAGCTATTAAGGCTAATATGCCTTGGTCCTATAATTCCCTCAGCAGGAGAAAGAATGAACTTCTTTCTTACTATCAAGTAAGGGGTCTGGAATAAGTGGGTCTGCTTCATATCTAGCATAGACTATGTAAATCTAGCTCTCGGTGCCCCCTGAAGCCCTGGGCTGCAGGGGACATGCGGAAGGTGGGCCTGGATCCAGATCAGCTGAGTTTAAAGCCCCCTCTCCACCACTAGCCATGTATGTGACCTGAGACCAGCTTATCAGCATCATGATGCCTCAATTTCCTGCTTTATAGGGGGAGGACACCACCTACTCACTGACTTGTTGTAAAGACTAAATAAATACAGGAAATAGGAATAGTACTATGTTCCAGGTATTGTGCTAAATGTGTTTTAATTCATAGATGCATTGGAGTGACTCAGTGGGGTCAGTTAATATGAATCCGAGGCTCAAAGAAATTCTGTACCTTGCGCAGTCAGGTTCAAACACATAAGTTAGGGAGCCAAGGAGGTGCCATCCCTCTGGAATGTAGCAAGGTAACTTAGAGGGCTACTCTTAGCACCTCTGCCCTGTCTAGTTTCCTCTTATCTTGATTCAATGGATCCAACTGACTTACCTTTTCCACCCCCTCTCCACCATGCTCGGCAGGCAGTTGAATAAAACATGACTGAGGCTTCAGTAGTTATTACTAATACTTAGTAAGTTGAGCCAAAATTGAGAGAGATTTTTGTGGGATTGAGGTACATGATCCTGTCTCTGCTTTCAGAGAAGTTACTCCACTGCAACAAATTCTACTCCACCCCCACTCAGGTTCTCCCCCACATCCCGCCCAGTTCCTATTCCATCACGAGCTAATCCTCCAAAGCCCCATTCAAAGGCTGACTCCTTGGAGGGACTTTCTCTGCCCTCAAAACAGGGGAAGACACCCCTTTCCTTAGTGTTCCGGTCTCCCATTGTATAGCAATTGTAGTTTAAACAAATAATGGCCAACATTAAGTAAACACTGTTTCATTTTACACTTAACTAATATGTTTACTCCTGACAACACAGAGATGTGAGATAATGTATCTATGATGCAAGTATGATTGTTATCGTTTACAAATGAGGCCCTGAGGCACAAGAAATACTTATCCAAGGTAAGTGGGAAAACTGTGATTTGAGCCCAGGTCAAATCAAATTGGTCTTTGCCATTACACTTAATATTGACATTTTTGTAATTGTATCTGTCTGTGTCTACCTCCCTCCCATTAGATGGGATCTTGGTGGCTACTGAGGTGTGTCTGATTCTTCTTAGTCCTGCTACCCTAAAAGACTGTCCCTGTCACCCTAAAAGACTGTCCCTGGCAGCCTCCTGCAGATGAACCCTGGCTTAAGGAATGAAGCAGGTATCTCATCACCTCTTTCTCTCAAGGCCGACACATGTGCTATTCCCAGATCCGTTCCACTGTCATCCATCAGCCCAGCGATCACAGCCCCCCTATCGCCAGCAGTGGTGGAGAGCAGAAAATGCATCCTGACATTACAGGAAGGACCCAAGTAAAAGGTGCATTAATGGGGGCAAAAACAAGCCAGCAGAGTGATTAATTTGGCCTCCCCTTCAATATTATGTTTACACAAGTTGATTATATAGCACTTAATTACTAATTTGCCCTACTTAAACCAAGAGTGCTTTTAATTTTTAATGAGATAAAGGAAAAAGATGCCTTTACTTAGTAAGGAGCAGCTATTTTATTTCCTTCTCTTGTTTTGCCCAGCCAATTAATAACATTTCTAAGGAAATGCATTCCTCTCATGAATTCTTTCTCTCCTTGTTCTTCCAGACCTCCTGGGTTTAAACAGAGATGGAAACAGACAAAAGTCTCTTAGAAACAAACTGGTTTCACCTTTTGATCTGGCTAGCTGGATTGGGAAAGGATTGGTAAAGTGGAGTAACATGGGACTCATTAATCATGCTGATTTTTCGGAGGTTGGGGTACATCTACTTCCAGAAACCATTGCTTAGTTGTTACCAACAAGAGAGAATCACAGCCCTGGGTCACCAAACAAGGTAATTTCCTTATAACTCTGTTGTTTCCTGGGTGTTAATGTCATTTTAAGCAGGGTGCTGGGGAGTCCAGTCTAAAAAGAGCACATTCATTGGAGGCAGAGCCAGAAGCAGACACCGGCTCTGCTAGACTACGAATCATTACTTAACTCTCTGAGCCTCAGTTTCCAGTCTATGAAGGTAAGTATTAAATGTCATCTAAAGAACTTCAGCACAGAACCCTGCTCAGAGGAGATGCAGAAAAAAGTATCTTTTTGTTTTTAGCAGAAGCAAAAGGCAGAGAAATAAAAGCCGGGATAAGGGAGTCTCTTTTGCAGGCGGTAGTATACCTGTCACTATCAGCAAGCTGCGGACTCTGGATCATTGCTTCTCAAAGTGCCTACAACTCCTAAGGACCTTGCCCTGCAAAGACAACAGATACACCGCCTCCTTGAGGATATCTTGCTGTGAACAAAATGTCATAATTGGTTTACATTCGGATTCAATTTCCCTATCCCGTGTAAATCTATAATAAACTATGTACAGACTGGCCTTGGTCTATAGACTGCCCCAATCAGGCCAGCCTGGATGACTATACTGGCCTTCTTTATGTGTTCCTCAAGACCTCTCACCCCCTTCTCTGGGCCTAGCCAGACTCACTTTAACAACTACATCAGCAAGCTCCCTTGCACTTTGACTTTGTGTCCAGCCAATGGGAAGCCTGGCAGTAGCTCAGAGAAAGGGGGAGAATGGGGCCAACAGCCCAGCTCTTTCCTAACAGGGTCACTGGCAATTCACCTGATTCAGTAGTCTCCACACAGTCCTCTGTTCTGGGGTTCTCTTCTCCCCTCACCTCTCAGGTCCAATTGTCACACACTCCAGGGCACCACATCTTCCCTTGTGATTTTTCTATGTGCTGGCCCACTATCCTATAAACAAACTCTGTACTAAGCTCTCTAAAGTTTTCCTAATTTGAGGTAGACTTCTGTGGGGCCCTTGACTAACACAGTGACATTTTAATGCATATCCAAAGTCTAGTCATCTGGGGCCTCCTTGGTGGCGCAACGGGTTAAATCTCAGACTATGAAGCTATTTGCAGCCACTGCAGCCCGAGTTCGATCCCCAGCCATGGAGTTTCCCAGATGGCACAGCAGACCTCTCCTGCCTTACCCTCTGCTCCCCTCAGCAGTGTATTTCAGTGGATCTGCCTGTTTTGCTCCCCCCTCTGTCTCTGGCGAATCTTCTCACCACCCCACATCTCTAGCCTACACCCCAGTTGTATTTAATTAAAAAGAAAAAAAAAGAATCATTAAAAAAAAAGGAATCACAAAGTCTAGTCATCTATCTCAGGTACTAATTTTGTAAATAATGGCAGTCACACTCAGCCTCACAACAGTCCACTTCCATTTGTGACTGAGTTAGTCCTTGGCTTTGAAAGCCTACATGAGGGGCCTTGGATTCTGGTTCTGTCCCTAGAAAGCCATTGGCTTTAATAAGTCACTTAACCTACTTTTACCCTATTTCCTCATTTGTAAAAATTATTATGATAAAAGTGGAGGACATTTCCTTACCCTTTCCCCCTTACTTTTTCACAACTCTTTTTAAAAAAGATTTATTTATTTACGTATTCAAGAGCTAAGGTGTGGGGGGGCAGTGAGAGGATTCACTAGAGACAGAGCGGGGAGCAGAATAGGCAGATCTCCTGAACTACACTGCTGAGGGGAGAAGTGGGGGAGGCAGGAGAGGTCTGCTGTGCCATGTGGGAAGCAACCTGGCCCAGGATTGAACTTGTGCTGCAGTGGCTGTGGATAGCTTCATAGTGCTGTGACTTAACCCCTTGTGCCACGTGGAAGGGCCTTTTTCACAAGTGTTAATACAATTCTGTATGTTCAAAGTTCAAATTTCTTTGACAAATTTAAAGACATGCCACTCGAGTTTCAGAACCCATGATACTTTCTTTTTTTTTTTTT